>CAWUFW010019288.1:92500-191448 GCA_963921515.1 Calotriton arnoldi | reverse complement strand
CTTGGGAGTTCCTTTGCCCTCACCATAATCCCTAGAGCTTGCTTGCCAAGACCGAGTGGCCTGCCTGTGAGCAGCCCCCAACCGAGGTGCCTGAGGTTTTTCTCCATAGGATTGTATGGTGGGTTTTCTATGAAAATGCTTTTTAAGTGTTGAACTGTCTTGTACTGCAACAAAAGTAACTTAGGGCCAGATGTACGACCATTGGCAATTGCGACTCGCAAATTGCGAGTCGCAATTTGCGAGTCGCAATTGCCAATATACAACAGTGTCTGAGAAACTGATTGCGATTCTCAATGGGGTCGAAAATTGCATGCCTCATGCATATTAATGAGGCTGTAGCAATTTGCGACCCCATTGGGAATGGCTGGCAGTCCCAGGGAAGGTGGCCTGCTGGGGTCAGCAGACCTCCATGTCTGGGACTGCTTTTAAATAAAGCAGGTGTCGTAATCTGTTAAGTCAGATAATGGTTAACTCTGTTTTATTAATCCTTCTATTATTGTTAGTCTGTAATTGTAATGTATTGGTTTCCTTTAGAATGTTCTCCTGCTGCTTAGATACTTTAGAATGTACATGGTTTATTCTTGAGTTGGTGTCTGTTGGAGCTGGCTGCCTCCAAGCTAGCTCCTCTTCCATGTAACCCTACAATAAATCTACTCAAGACATCACCTGCTTCCTGACTCCTTACTACATTTGATTGGCGACGATCCTGGTTACATGGACCACCCAGCGTGCAAGTTATCTCTTATATGAGATTTACCTACAATCAAGACTCCACTCCTCTTTGGCCTGTGTGCTTGCCCACAACAGTTTACAACAGCGATTTGAAGATTCTGTCAAGTCTAGTCAGCAGACACGGTAGGGCGTTTTTAATTCATTTCCTACCCATCGGACCTCACACCCCTACTCTGTGGTGTTTCTTGACTTTGATATTATTATCGCTGCTGTCACTTTCAAGACTTTGCCTCAAGCTCCGTGCATTTTTCAATTGCTGCTGCGCCGCTGCGCCTACTCAGCGCATTGTTTGAAATTCTGCCTCGCTCTCCCGAGCATTCCTTTACCTGACATCTTCTACGTTCCCTGCTGCTTTCCGCCACGCGAGAGGAGCCTGTGTGCGTGCAGCCATCTATGCGCGAGGACTCTCTCCGTCTTCATTCCTGGTCACGTCAGCGTATGACTGTCAGCACGTCTTTGTTTGTGTGCGTGCAGCCGTCTATGCGCGAGGACTCTCTCTCCGTCTGGATGCCTTGTCACGTCAGCATATGACCGTCAGCACGTCCTTGTTTCCTTTATGCGATACGACTCAGCGCGATATCAAGCGTGTCCTGTTCCCTAGCAACCACGCTACCGCTGACGCATAAATCTTCCTTTTGTAAATGCTGACGCGCACAACTTGTATTTATTCAGTTCACTCAGTGCTTCAGGTCGCGCTCAGCCTATAAGTATTAGCGCTGATGCGCACAGCTTATCTCCACATATTTTAAACATAACCTGCTATTATCAACGCTGACGCGCACAGTTTGTATTCATCCAGAACACTCGAAGTCTCATGTTGCGCTCAGCCTGCAAATGTTAACGCTGACGCGCACAGCTCATCTTCATTAGCTTTCAAGAAGTTTTCACCGCTGATGCACACATCTTGTGTTCCTCATATTGTTATTCATTTTATTTCATATTATTTCATCACATATTTGTGTATTTCACACGGTGATGTACACACCATTTTCGCCATTTTACTTCAGTGTGCACTTCACAGTGACACACACACCTTGTTTGTACACCTTATCCTTATTTCTAGCTGTGTGCTTCATACTGTGATACACACACACCAAACTCTATTCAACACTTTGTTTATCTCCTTTTTATTTTTACACTTATTATGTGCACCTTACAGTCAGTCAATCCTCCTCCAGCGTTTCTGGACACTCCTGGAGAACCAGCTATCAGATGGGAGGTTTGGCATGACGCTTTGAAACTTATTTAGGAGCCATAGGTGCAGCTAGATTCAGCGCGGATAGAAAGAATTGTTTACTCTTACATTCTCTGGGTTTTGAAGGAAGATCTGTGTTTAAGCACTTACCAGATTTACCTCAAGAAGAAGGCGCACCGAACGATGAATACAGGGAAACTGTACAGAAGCTCAAACTTCGCTTTGACAAGCATACATTTTTTAAGAGGAAGCAATCTGAAAGCGAAGATGTTGATTCTTATATTTCTGTTTTGCGCAGATTGGCAGCAGACTGTAGGTTTGAAAACTTCACAGACCAACTCATCAGAGACCAATTTGTATGTCATTGTAGAGACAAAAATATTAGACAGAAATTACTTACTATGGGGGATCCGTCTCTAGATGATATTATTAAATTAGCTAAGAGTATAGAAATTTCTATGGTCTCTTTAAAAGAATTAGAAGAAAAAGTTGTAGAACCAGTTAATGCTATTAACCTTAATTCATCTGTTAAGTCTATCAAAAAAACTTTTAAAAGTAATACCAACAACTTAAGCAAGTCGACAAAATCCGGAATATCAGGTAATGGGGAATCCACTGTATGTTTAAGATGTGGTAACCCACCTCATTCTAAGGGATCACGCTGTCCTGTATCTAACGTCACTTGCAATTATTGTAAAAGGGTAGGACATTTTGCAAAGGTTTGTCTAAAGTTAAAAGGGCAAAGGAGTTTTAAGAAACCTGCTGTATGTTTAATTGACTCGGAGTCTTCTTTTGACTCCGAAGTAATTTCAGTTGTTTCTGACTCTACTGCCGGCGATGTCGTTGAAGGTGATCCCAAGTCCTGTGTTGACCCCATCGTTGATATTTCTGTAGGAAGCAAGTGTATTAAGCTTTTAGTTGACTCTGGTGCTAAAATAACTATGATCACGAAAAAACTTTTTGATGAAACTTGGGAGGGTAGTCAACCTCTTCTTCCCCCTGATCGCACGCCTGTGTCATATGAGGGTCGGAAAATTGACCTTTTGGGGTTTTTTGAAGAGGAGATGTGCTTTAAAGGAAGGAGAATAAAGGGGAAGATCTATGTTGCTTTTAAAGGACTAAACATTCTAGGGTGGTTCCACCAAGGACTTTTCGGAATGATCCTGGAACCAAAGAGCAAGTCCTTGTTGTAGGGTGTTCCGATGAGGTTCAAATACTTAAAGACAACTTTCCCTCCGTTTTCAGCTCTGATTTAGGTAAAATTCAGGGTTTTAAACACAGAATCATAGTTAAAGAGGGGTCTTTACCGGTCAAACACAAACTCAGGGGTGTACCCTATAGTGTGAGGGATGACCTAGAGAAGGAATTATTGCAACTGTGTGAGAAAGGTGTTATAGAGCCAACTGAGTCCTCCCTTTGGCTTTCGCCTTTGGTTGTTGCTAGGAAGAGGTATGGTCAACTCAGGGTGTGTTGACTTAAGGTCCCTCAATAAGGACATCTGGATTGACTCACATCCTCTCCCGAAAATTAATGATCTTTTTGCATCCACCAAAGGTGCCAAATTCTTCACCAAGCTTGACCTTGCCAGCGCATATCACCAGGTTGAATTGCATCTGGATTCCCGTCATCTTACTGCTTTTGTGTCCCCTCTAGGCACGTTTCAGTATCGGCGCATGCCTTTTGGCTTGGCATCGGCTGCGGCGGTATTTCAACGGGTAATGTGTAACATCCTTAAGGGAGTTGACGGAGTGCTAGTCTTTCAAGACGATGTACTCATCTTTGCCAAGGATACTTCTTCACATGACCTCATTTTGCACAAAGTGTTAGGTCTATTTCAGCAACATGGAGTTGTTCTAAAACTAGAAAAATGCAAATTCTTTTGTACCGAAATAGAGTACTTAGGTCATGTTCTCACTCAACATGGTGTTAAACCTAGACCTGGTCTCCTGGAGGCCATTACCAATGCTTCCACTCCCACTGACAAAACCGGAGTCAAATCTCTACTAGGTCTTTGTGAATATTATTCAAGGTTTATCCCTCATTATGCCACAATAGTCCGCCCCATTAGTAATCTCCTTAAAAAGGGGACTAAATTTGTTTGGGGTGATGAATGTGTGTCGGCATTTGGAGAAGTTAAAGATCTCTTAAGGAAAAGTGCTGTACTCAAGCCTTTTGACCCCAGTTTACCATGCTGCTTAACCGTTGATGCTAGTCAAGTAGGGCTAGGTGCCACCCTGACACAAGTGGAGAATGGAGTTGAAAAAACTATTGGGTTTGCATCTAGAGTACTGAGGTCACCTGAGTTGCAATACTCAGTCATTGAGAAGGAACTATTGGCCTGCGCATGGGCCATTGAAAAGTTTCGCCCATATGTGTGGGGAAAGCGTTTTTACTCCAAACTGATCACAAGCCTCTTGTCAATATCTTGGGTGGTAGTCTGAGTAAGTGTTGCACTCCCAGAATTATGAGAATGGTTACTAAGTTGCTCCAATATCAATTCGATATCAGACACATCCCTGGGGGTAAGAATGGGAGGGCAGATTTTCTTTCTCGTTTTCCTCCCACTGATATTCATGAGGATGAAGTTTCTTTTTCTGACCTTATTGAAGAGGATTGTGAGGATTGTCTTGTGGCAGGAGTGGACATTCCTGAGCTCAAGTTTTGTTCTGAAGATTAATGGAGAGTAGCATTTTGCAATGACTGTATACTTCAAGAAGTATGTAATCTATTTAGGAATGGGTGGCCAAGAGAAAAAGTTCTGCCTCCTTCACTTCAACCATTTTCTAAAATTGAGGATGAAATTTCTTTGGAAGATGGTATTTTACTACGCAATGACAAACTGATTCCTCCACACTCGTTCAGAAAAGGGATTATTGTTAGAGCTCATGAAGGACATTTAGGTTCCTCCTTTACCAAGCGTCGTATTCGTGACAGCTTTTGGTGGCCGGGAATGGATTCAGAAATTGATGAGTTTGTAATGGATTGTTGTATTTGCAGATCATCAGACAAATCCCTTAAAATTTCTGTTCCTCCTCTTATGCCTGTTGAGTGTCCTGACCGTCCTTGGGTGAAACTAGGTGTGGATGTCATGGGACCTTATATGACACTTAATGGTAATTCAAGATTTATTTTGGTTCTTGTTGATTATGCATCCAAGTGGCCTGAGTACAAACTTGTCAGGGAAGTGGACACTAAAAGTATTATGGATTTTTAAGCGAGGTCTGGTCTAGGGAAGGATTTCCTGAAATACTTGTTTCAGACAATGGGAAACAGGTCGTCAGTAAAGATTTTGAATCTTTGTCTGTTTCTGGTGTAAAGCATATAAAAGTTCCCTTTATCATCCTCAAGGGAATGGACTTGTTGAAAGGATGAATCGAGTGATTGGGGACTGTGTGAAATGGGCTAAAGCCAGCAACCATGATATTGTTAAATCCCTTAACAGCATGATATGGTTTTATAGAACCACTCCACATTCATCCACCAAAGTGTCTCCTTTTGAATTGATGAGGGGAAGAAAGCCAAATACATCTTTTCGTCCAGGGTGGATGTCCAAGTGGATTAATGCTGAGTCAGATGTCTTGAAATTGATGTCTATTGTAAAAGGTAATGTTTCTTCCACCCAAGCTAAGCAAAAAGTTTGTTTTGACACTAAAAGAGGTTCGAAAACCACTATCCTCAAGGTTGGGGATACTGTTAAAATCAAGAAGTCTATGCATGTTAACAAAGGTGAAAGCTAATTTGGTCCACCGGTCAAGGTAATTAAGATGGTGGGTAATGCTATTCAAGTCGAAGGTGGATTTTGGTGGAACCTAAGGAAGGTTGCCAAAGTTCAATGTCCTGCTCAGCATGTATCCTCCAAACATGATAGTAGCTTTTCTGTCGGGACGGAATCTGTCCCAGGGAATGCCAGGAGGAGTTCCTGTGTTGCTGTTAAACCTGCTAGGTATAGAGATTAATGTTTTGGTTTTTTTAGTTAGAAGAAGGGAAGGTAATGTAGCAATCTGTTAAGTCAGATAATGGTTAACTCTGTTTTATTAATCCTTCTATTATTGTTAGTCTGTAATTGTAATGTATTGGTTTCCTTTAGAATGTTCTCCTGCTGCTTAGATACTTTAGAATGTACATGGTTTATTCTTGAGTTGGTGTCTGTTGGAGCTGGCTGCCTCCAAGCTAGCTCCTCTTCCATGTAACCCTACAATAAATGTACTCAAGACATCACCTGCTTCCTGGCTCCTTACTACAGCAGGTTTTTCTTTTAAATGCAGCCTGTTTTCCTTAAAGGAAAACGGGATGCATTAAAAAAAGGAAACGCATCACATACAAATATTATCAGCCTCAACATGCACCCCACGATCAAACCTTCACTCCTACGAAATGCCCATAGTACTCCACATCATTCTTTAGAGCACAACCTGCAACACATGGGACAACATGGATTATAGAGGGATGGTATAAAGTATGGATAAATAGTGCATTAATGAAGGTGTTGGGTAAGAAGATAGTGGGACTTGTGAAGAGGCAGTCAAGACTGTGCAACACTTCCCTGCACCTATCCTCATTCTATATAATCAGCAAACCTCTACCACGTCCTTCGCCCCTTTAATTTTTCTTGACACCTGTTCATAGCAACTCGTCATTACCCAGATCACCTACAAGCTTTTTCTGTTTTAGGTCTTGCTTACTAGGCAGCACAGCACGGTTGGTTAAGAGGCATATTGTTAGCTCACAGCCCAACCATTGCATATCATTTGTTGGTTTATTTGTCACTCATTTGCTTGCGTATTAGGGTGTGTGGGCTTTCCTTCCTCTTCTTGTGTTTGTCCCTCCCCTAAAGCATGAACACATTCCTGTGATCGCTTACCAGGCACTTTTTTATAAGCTCTTCACAAGTGTGCATGTTTTCCAGCAGCCTAATGTGCTCATCTTCCCCCTTCCACGCTGATCTCTATTGTGGTTCTTTCCGTGACCCCCCTTCCTTCCACGATTCAGTCACAATCATGTGCTCTCACCCACGTTGCTTCTCCCACTCCCAACTCACACTTCTCTCAACTGTTTGCTCTCCTCACCCACCATACCCATGTTGCATCCAGCCCCCCATAGCTCCAGGCACCAAATGCTGCTTTTGCACCCCCCCACACACACGCTTTTACCCCATATTGCTTCCGCACACCATGCCTGTGTTGCTTCCCACCACTAAAAAACAGCTGCATCATTTTGTAGGAAAATGATGTGATAGGTTTTATTTTCTTATTTGAAGATGCTGTGCAGCATGGCTAAAAGGTACTGGCATAGTCAATCGGTACCAAAGCCGAGACCTATTGGCTTTGCCAATGCTTGTTGTAGATCTCACCTACTAGACAGCGTATGCACTGTTGTAGCAAGACATATTGTTAACCTACAGCGGGCTTAGAGCTTGCCACTTTTTTACAATTGTTTGGCTTCATTGTCACTCATTTGTTTGCTTCTTTTTTTTTTAGTATGTGAGATTTCCTTCCTCTTGTTTGTGTACCTCTCATGGAGCAAGGGCACTTTACTGTGTCCTTACACTAAGTGCTTTTTTCAGGTACTACTTTTTTCTTTTTGTTTAAGCACTTTACACTAGTAGATATTTTCCAGCTGCCTCCCTAGCGTGCTTGTCTTCTCCTCTGCACTGCTCTCAACCATATCCCATATCTTGCCTGCCCGCTCTCCATGATGCACTCACCTTGGTGTTCCTCCAAACCCCCATTCGCCTGCTTTGCTTTCTCACTTATGTGCTTTTCCCTCCTCCTAGCTCCACGTTCCTCTCGTCCTCACCCGTTTGCTTTTCACCGTTAGCTTTTTCGAGTATCTTCCCCACCCACATTCGCCATGTTTTTTCCAGCTTCCAGGTTGCTTGCCAGGTTTTTCTTCACTTTATATGGCAAATAAATGAAAACAGGTCCTGCATCAATTTGTAGGCGCGCACAGCATCGGGGATGGTGTACAGCAGGGCTTAAAGGTATTGTCAAAGCCAACAGGGTCCAAAGGTAAGACCTATTTGATTTGCCAATGATTATTCTTCACTCTTTTGTCCATACTCCATCAACAACTCTTACAGCTCCAATGTACCTGAACTTCTCTTCAGACCATGTGTCCCTCATCTACCCACAACTCTTGCCCTTCTAATTCTCTCCTGCGTCGTCCATTTCCCACTCTAGATAAATGCATGCATTTCTTGCATCTCGCTCCTATTCAGTTCCCATGCACGTCTCCCATGTCCACTATAACTCCCTTGCACCATTACCAAGGTAATATCCCTGCGTCTCATGGTCACAGCTAGGCCCACATTACTTGAAAAGAAATGTTTCTGGTGAAAACACCACAACAGGAAGAGCTTCCCTCGCATACAGAATTAGATTTTTGTTTGCTTTGCTGTGACAAGCAGTGCGCAGCTTCCCACAAAAACAAAAGTGAAAGCCCATAGTTCTGCTTTCGCTTTTGACCAGCAGCGGAGGGCATAACTGCCACATGAGCACCAATCAGCAAAGGAGCTTTCCAGAGCTCTTCAACCCCACCCCTGAATCCCACAAGCAGATCACACCAGGCACATAATCCTCAAGCAGTGATCCTCTCCAGTGGACACCAGGGCTACTGTTGAGTGTGGAAGAACACCCCCACACACCCCTAAAGCCCCACCAGTCTCTCTGCTCGCATCAGACGCAGAGCACCCCCATGGCAAGTGAGAGGTCATGTGGATTCTTTTGGGTGTAGTTGAGAGACATGGATTCTTTTGGGTTTCGTTTTGACATATGGACCGGCAGAGTGGGGTAAATCTAAATTTTCCTCACATTCCTGTTTGCATTCTGGTTTCATCCATTCTGGTCTTGTGCGCTAGGACCAGCCACACAAGTGGGGTACCATTTCTATCAGTAGGGTGGGAATACTGCATGGTAGGAAATGTATGTATCCGTGCAGAATCCGAAAGTTCCCCACACAGAAATGTGAGAAAATTACTATTCCTAAACTCTGTTTCATGTGCACATTTAATAAATGCATGGGTTCCCTTCATATCCATTTTCTTTCAATTTTACCATATGAATTGCTGCATGGTTGATAGCAGTTACACAATGAAAGATCATTAGAGGCTGCATGCAGCTCAGTTGTTGGCTCTGGGTTTCGCATGTTTTTGGACACCCAACAAGTACTATTATGTCCTGTGGCCAGAAGGGACTAAAAGATAACAGTATATTACTTGTATAAATTGGCCATCAGGGCAAAATATTGCAGATGAAAAGGTCACCAGTTGCGATTTTTTCCTACTTATTTTTCATTATTACATTTCAACATCAGTTTCTTTTGGAAAACCATGGGAAATCTACACACATTACCCCATGCAAAATTCTGAATTTTGTTTAGTAGTCAGAAATGTGAAGCTCTCAAGGTTCATCCATGGGTTTATTCGTTTCCACGACAAACTGCAAGTATGTTTAAACTGGTGGGAAAAAAATGAATAGGAAAAATTCACTAGCAGTCAGTAAATCTTAAGTCTAGAGTAATGTTTGACCATCCATCTAGGAGTCTTAGATCTGGAAATTCTGCATTGGCATGCACTCGTAGTATCCGAGCGACTCGCAGCGGAGGTTGCGCTTTTTCATATCTGGCTGCATATCATTGGAACACTCTACCTCTTCAAATTCACACTTACCAAAATAGCTCAACTTTCAAAAAACTGTTAAAAACCTGGCAGTTCTAAGATAGTAGTCAGGATATTCTTCAGGTGGAAGTCAAGAGCTGTTGCGCTTTATAAATATAAAAATGCAAAAAACGATTTTTAAAAATTGCTTGTCCCTGGAAGATTGTGATTATAGCACAGAAAACGTTTTGTGGGTGCAGTTTGTAGAGAGGGAAAATATGCTTTTTTGAACAACTTTTCTAACAAAAACATTTTGCTATTTTTTCGCTATTTTCTAGCTTCTCTGCAGGAACAATCAACAAACGCTGGGTACCTTTAGAGTCTTCAAAGTGTGGTGGGCGGGGGGACGGGGGGGAGAAAAAGATGCATACTGGGACTGGATACCTTTTATGAACATCTAACATAAAAAAAGGCTCAGCACTAGGGGTGGAAAAGTCTCAGCAGCTAAGTGGTTAAACTGAAGTGTGTGGCTGTCTTAAGGCGTTCAACTTGGACTGCCAGCTTGTCTTGTGTGTACTATGAGCACCTCTTCTGCACGAGGTGAAAGGCTATTATTTTAAATCTGTCGTAAGAGAAACAATAAAAATGTTTCAGCTTTTGGCAGCAGTCGTATATGATTACATTTGCTACAGGCAAGAGGTGAGGTTAGGTGTGGTTATTTGGTATGTAAAATGTTGAGATTGTGAAGGGAATGAGTCACCTTAAAGTAGTGGTATGGGTGGTGCAAATGTGAATAGAGATATATGGAAATCACATCCAAGATGTGCCCTGCAGAGAGTTATTTTTCAATTGTGCTGGACCCGGAGACTCAAAGTTTGAGTTTACATGCCTTGTGAGAGAGGTATGAGGGTGGAGGGGGTGAAGGAAATACCACCAAGTAGCCACCAAAAAGCTATGGAGTTTGGCTTTACAAAGGCACTGGCCACCAGTAATAAACCTACTCAAGCTCAGCAAGAAATTGGCCTCCCAATCTAAACAATACAAGAGATCCAACAATACGTTTACTCCAGTTCACACTACCAAACCACCCCTTTTGACATATTTAAACAAGCACAATAAGACCAATCCTCAAAAACACTGTCAGATGGCCCCTTAAACTACAGGCCAATTTAAACATACCCAGGCAGGCATAAAAAATCTTTTTTTTTTTTTTAAAACCAATTTGGAGCGTCATGTTTTCCATAGTCATTTTATTTAGAAGCGTGTTCCCATTTGGATCCGCCACATATGAGATTTATGCCAATAAAAGGGATTGAATAAACGCTGACCTCAGATCATACTCTATGTCAGGAGCATTTGACAATTCACCAGATTCTTCTCAACACACTGAATGGCATAGGGATCCAGGATTCTGCTCCAGCCTGCCGTGTATCTGCCCACAAGTAGTTTATCTCAATATTGCACAGAAAGCAGCAAGATTTACATAGTCTTTCAAGCCTAGAATGTATACCGGATGTTATCTGCACAATCTGTTCATGAGGAGCAAAAGGCTACCATATACTGATAATTCAAATCACCAGCACAGAGATGAACAGAGCTACTCAGTGTACTAAACTGCTAATGCAACGTAAATGTAGAGATTAAGAGCCTTCTCAAACTCAGCCTTCAACAAATGGACCTCTTCTGCAATGGGGCCTGCGCTACCAGCATAGGGGCATACACAACACCCTCTAAAACCCAAGACAGAAAAAACTAATCATTGATGAGAAATCCTAAATAAAATACCACACCAATCAAGTTCGCAACATATTGTTTCTACCATCCCCACCCCTATAATACATATCCCTCTACCAGTCACGGCCAACATCATCACACTTATTTATCCTAGATTAACCCAAAGCCTTCTTCTTTGGCATGCAAGCATACCTCACAGGAAGATTCCATGGATCAAAAACAGCAACCAGTATCCTTTTACCCTATAACTCCAGGGAATGCTACTCATCCAACCACCAATGCTTTTCATCACCCTGAACTTGTATCCTGTCAAGTCAAATTACTGGAGTTTCAAAGAGCTTACCAAGGCAGAGGTATTCAATGGAGTGCTCCACATTCCAATGTTCTAATAAGATCTTAAGATCTAACAACACACCTAATCAGGTATAAAAGGAATGCACATGCTTCTCTGCTCTTGATGCATGCCTCTGGAGCTCTCCCAATACTGCTGTCGATTCCAGACCGTTGACAATAGATAAAGCACTGCCTGGAACTTCCAGAGCAATGTCTGCAATCTACTATGATGGAACCATTCCCTCCTACACAACTCAGCCATGATCTTCCTTAACTTCACATGAAAAGCACCTTTCAGACAAGTTATAAGGGGAAAAAAACTCAAACTGAAAACTCACAATCTGCTTTACTTCATAACGCAAATAACCAAGAAACACTCCACATCAGTAGACACCTTACATTATCAAATCTTGAACACCAAACCAACAACTTAAAAGTGTGGTCTAAACTTTCCATACTCTATTACACTCTAATCTATTTTGGTATTGAGGTTGCTGCGTGTTGACGTCACGCATTACTGTTTCTGTGTTGCTGTCAGCAGCTGGGAAGGAGGTGCGGCGTGGTCTTCAGTGGGATTGCAGCCGGGACCCTCGGGACCACACCACCCCCTCCTGGTTCAGCCATGATTCCCTGTCCAGTCCTGCCAAGTGTCACGCATCATGCGTTAGCCTAACCCATTTGAAGGCAAGTCCCCGCATTAAAAATAATGATCATGCATAAAGCGCCTCTCGTACTTAGCTGTCAAGGCTGGAGGACTGCAGTATTATAATTAGCACTCTGAGCAAAGCCGCGGTCAATGCCAGTCCGCACTGCTTGCGGCTGGGGGCTGGCTCAGCTGCAGAGATACATTCACCCTCAGCATTTTGGATCACGTGCGCACGTCAGGAGAGTGGCTGCAATGATTCGCCCAATGGCTGCGCAGCCGAGACAGGGCACTTAAAGGCAGGCCAGGTTGGCGCCAGTTATGTGCAGTTTGGTAGCAGCAAGTAAGTCCTGCCGCTGTAGTGCTTGCACCGTTTGTGTTGTGCGCTGTGGTGTCAGTAAAATATTTAACTTCCTTGATCGTGCCGCCGCCCATACAATATAGTGCCTGCAACTATACCTCTTGAGAATGCGGGCAGCGCGAATCCGACCTTACCGGACCCTACAGTGATGATTGCGCTCGCTCTGTGATTTAAAGTAGGGTCAAGGGGGCAGATTTACAAGAGCTGGCGCATCTCTGCATATTAGCAGGGATACGCCAGTTAATTTGCGACACGTAAAAAAAACCTTGCGCCACCATGGATGCGTCGCATTTACAATGCGGCGCACCGTGGCGCAAGGATAGACAGATGTGTGACGCATCTTTTGGCGTAAGGGCAGCGTATTGCTGGAGTCGAGTCGCAAGCACGACGCAACTCCAGCAATGGTCAGGAATGCCTATTCCCACTACACTGCGTCACTCCTTACGCCTGCTTCAAGCAGGCGCAAGGTTTTGACGCAGTGGTGTCATAAAAGTGACTCAGTGAAATCTTGTAGATTTCACTTGTCACTTTTATGAGGCTTTCTCACGTCGGAACGCCCACCCTGCATACATTATACCTGACGCAGGTATAATGTAGCGCAGGGCTTTATAACGTGACGCATCTCCCTAGATACGTCACGTTGTAAATATGTCGCAACGTGGCGCATTGTTTACGACGCCGCTGCATCACAGAAGTGGCGCAACGGCGGCGTAAAGTTGTCGCAAGGGGCTTGTAAATCTGCCCCATGGTATTTACCTCCTTTGACGCACGTACTTTTTTAAATCAGAATTTCCTGCTCGCCCGGCCTCCAAGAGTTCATTGCCGCCCCTGTGCCGAGTTTGATAATTACAGGAGGAGGCCGGTGTTCGGCCTGTCACCTCCTGACCTTGACACTTCCTGCCATTTTAGCCCCTGTCGTGGGGGATCCCTGAAGATTATGTCCCACACAGCGTGAGTCTGAGAGCAGGTGCTGCGTGTCTTTAAAAGGCACAACAAGCACGGCTCTCGAGACAGCAGTGCCACTTAGCAGATTATCTCACGGTCATCACTACCTGAAATGTATCCCGATTGCCAGCAGCTGTCTGCAGCCAAGGAATGTGACAGACTCCAAGAGACTATGGGGACCCATGGCCAGCGGGAAACATCCTTTACCACGCAACCATTACATCGTGGTATGGTTACATCGTGGTTTTGACAACGCAAGTCGTTACATCGACTTGCACTGGAGGGCGCTCAAGACTAAGGAATAGTGTGAATTACTATTCCAACACCTTCCCTACTGTACGTAGACTGGAGTTGGAATAGTAATTCGCACTATTCCTAAGTCCAGCGCCCTGCAACGCAAGTCGATGTAACGACTTGCGTTGTTAATACCGCGATGTAACATACCGCGTTGTGATGGTACGCGTTGTACCATCATACATTCATGGCCAGCAGTCTTTATATCTCCAGCTGCAGCACTGTGACTCGTTAAACTTGGTAAGAGTAGGGGGGGCGTGGTTTGAGCCGCCGCAAGATGGCCGCGACTGAGGCTCCGCACGTCGGCTGGGGCCGTTTTCTTCCCGGAGCGGCAGTTTTCCCTTTCAGACCTCATGGAGTGAGGAATATTGGAGCACTGACGCGTGGGCACAGGTAGCTGTTGTTTTTTCTGTTTTTTATGCAGTTTTTCGCCCTGTTTCCCCACGCATTGCGTTCTCTTCATAAATGCCGGTTCCGGCTGCCATTTTGTATGCAGCAGGAGGCGGCGGTGAACGGCAGGAATTTTTCTGGCTTCCTGGAATGTTTTAGTTCGGACTTACGATTGCTCCTCACTGCGTACTGGGCATTTATTGGCTAAATCTATTCAATCTTCAGAGCATTTCAGCTGTACTGAAATATTGTGGCTTTTCACTTGTTAAATTGAGGGGAGACGTGTGTAAACAAGTTTAAAAGGAAGTGGTTATCACACTGCTCGACAAGCAATTTTTTTGAGGTTGTGGTACAACAGTGCTATATCCATTTTACATATTTATGGAGTCTTCTTCCCTCTTTAATCAGAAGGGTGCCTCTGCAACCACATCTTCCCTCCGCAAAGAGCCTAATACTGCTGCCTCCAAACGTCATAAGAAGGATCCCAGCTCCCCTACTAAATCTCCATTGCTCATCACGTTGGACGACCTTACGGAGGAAATTAAGCTTATGAAACCCTTTGTAATTGATACCAATGCTACTCTTCAGAGGCTTGAAGAGAAATGGTCCAACTTAGAATCAAGGGTATCGGCGGTGGAGCAGAAAATCAGCGACGCTCAGGATGTGCTCCCTAAACTTGAAGCTATTTCTAAAGAAATAGCCCTTCTCAAACATCAGACGGAGGACTTGGAAAACCGCAATAGGCGCAACAACCTTAGAATTTACTGTATTCCTGAGGGGGAGGAGGGGCCTGACATGCTTGCCTTTCTTAAAATCCATATCCCTAAAATAGTTGGCCTCAAGGAGAGTACCACACTTAACCTGCAACGTGCTCATCGTATTGGACCCAGGCTTGGTGGGTCTCCTTCTACATCATCAGTCAGTCACCCTAGAGGGATAATTGTCCTCTTTTTGGAATATACCGAGCTGTTAATGGTCCGGTCTGCGGCTAAGCAAAGAAAGCAGATGTTGTGGTCTGGCCAAATAATTTTTTTCTCTCAGGACGTGGCCCGTGCCACCGCTGCACGTCGTAAAGAGTTCCTTTCATTTCGCCCCACTCTTCGTTCCATGAATGCCAGATATGGTCTGGTACATCCTTGCTTTTTTAAAGTTACCTACAAGGAAAGTACTCATTCATTTGATTGCCCAGAGGACTTACAACGGTTTATTCTTCGCCACAAAGGAGAAGAAATGGACCTTGGAAAAACATGAATATTGACTTCTCTACCAAGTTTTATTTCCTCTTTGCTTAACCTTTCTTAATTTACAGGCTTTGTTTGACCGCCCTGAGGACTTACGACGGTTTATTACTTGCCTAAAAGGAGAAGAATTGGACTTCCGGAAAACCTGAATGACTTTTTCAATAAGTTTTAGTTCCTTTTTGGCTTATCCTCTCTCAATTTACAGGTTTGATGGTTCTTGCCAGTATTGTTTTTATCCGTTTATTTCACTTGTGTTTGTTGTGTGTTTGCCTTCTCAGGAAGTTACTGCTTCTTAACTATGCGGTTTCTTTTCACAGATGTCTCCTGTCTAGTACGGACACCTCTCCTTGATGTTTCCTCCTTCCCGTTCCTCCCTTCCTGCCTCTAGTGTTCATAGTTCTTCCTCACGTGTGGTAAGTGTTACTCCCTCTATTAAGTCTGTTTGTATTATATGTTTGCTTGTTTTAATATTTATCTCTTTATACAAATTTTGTTCACTATACTTCCCTAGCTGCTGCTCCATTTCATATTCTCCTTTTTCCTGCTCATTTTTCTCGCGGTCCTCGCCGTTTCTCGCTGACCTTGTTGACTCTGCTGTCTGTCTTCCTTTCGCGGCTCCCTGCTTCCTCATGCTGTCCCCTTTAATCTGGAAATTTATTCTACTCACCTTGACTGAAGTCTCATGGCTTCCTGTCAGCTTCTCTCCTTTCATCATCGATACCCTCTTCTTTTTTTTCCTTCTTTTTCTATTCGTTTGTTTCTTTTTTCTTGTTCTTTTTTCTTTGTCTTATAGCTCCTCGCCTCATATCCCTTTTTCATACCTGTTTTCACTGCACAGTTACTTATTTGTTGACTTCAAATTTTTGCATGCTGAATTTTTCACTTCTACCAATTTTAGAATACTCATGGTGCGGTTTAATGCCTTTTCCCTCTTGTGATGACTGATAATGTTCGCATTGTCTCCTGGAATGTAAAGGGTTTACGTAACCCCATCAAGAAGCAAAGGGTACTTACCCATCTTTCTAGATTACGGTGTAAAATTGCGATGTTACAAGAGACACATCTTAATGACAATGATATTAATTCCCTTAAAAAACAATGGGTTGGTCATGTGCATTGTTCCCCAGCTAAGGATAGGAAAAATGGAGTGGTGACATTATTTCATAAATCCCTTTCCCTCACTATGGAGAGGGAAGAGAAGGATACAGATGGACGATAGCTTCTTCTTCATACACGCATAAATGGTTCCCCTATCTCTCCTCAACATTTATGGTCCCACTGGTATTGAGTCACAGTTTTAGCACTCCATGTCACATACACTTCATTCACTTGCTGACTCAAACCTCATAGTGGGTGGGGATTGCAATCAAGTCATGGACCCTTTCACCGACAGAAAATCTGCTTCCAGGTACATTGCAAACAAAATGCAAAAAACCTTTGCTAATACGATCCGCTCGAGAGGACTGGTAGATGCCTGGAGGATAAATAACCCTGATTGCTTGGAATTTACTTTTTATTCCCCCACACATAATTCTACTTCTAGAATTGACTATATTTTTCTAAGTCCACATCTTCTCCCATATCTTCATCATGCTGAAATTGGATCAATACTTATTTCCGATCACGCGCCTGTCTATTAATTTAGATCTTCCTTCAATACCTTTCAAATCGCTTAGATGGCGTTTCAATAATTATCTCCTCAAAGATCCTACTTTCATTTGGTGCTTCAAAGATTTCGTGTCAGAATTTTTTCTTTTTAATGCCAATCCGGATACACCCTTTCACACCATTTGGGATGCTTTCAAAGCGACAGCCAGGGGTTTTATCATTGATTATGTGGCCGTTAAGAAGAAACAATTTCTTAGGGAATCTGCTTCCACACTCTCCTATATCAAACAATTGGAACATACCTATTTTTCCTCCAATGACGAGGCTACCCTTGAGAAATTGGTCCGACCGAAATTGAATTTTAACAAGAAATCTACTGAGGAAGCTTCTGGGACTTTACTCAAAATCAATTCCAAATTTTATGGTGGCCGCAATAAAGCGGGTAAATTGCTGGTGAATTATTTGAAGGTCAAATCTCAACGGTCTAGAATAGTTAATATCATTAATGATACTGGTGTTAATCATTTAAAGGATGAGGAAATATTGAAATGCTTTACGGATTTTTATATGTCCTTGTACACTCCTGAATCCTCCCCTTCAGATGTTGCCCTAGAAACCTTTTTTGATTCACTGCCTCCTTGATCTCCCCCCCCCCCCCCAGACTGTTCTATTTTAGACAAAGATGTGTCCCTTTCTGAGATTAAGTCGGCTTTAGCTAAGCTACCTAGAGAGAAGGCCCCTGGTCCGGACGGCTTTACCGCCGAATTTTATTCTTGTTTTTCACAAATTCTTTTGCCATATCTTCTATCTCTTTTTCAATATTTTTTTTCCCATAATGAAGCCCGTGGCTCCTTCCTTGAAGCCATGATTTGTTTAATCCCCCAAAAAATATAAAGATCCCTCTTCATGCGCAAACTATCGGCCTATTTTATTAATCAATTTAGATTGTAAAATTTTCGCTAAGATTTTGGCCCTCCGTATTAATCAGGTACTTCCGGAATTGATTGGCCCTGAACAGACTGGGTTCGTTAAAGGAAGGACGCTGGCAGACAACTCCAGAACTTTTCTTAATATCATTCATCTTGCTTCTTTGAGTTACTCCCCTGTTGCGGCCATAACCCTTGACGCAGAGAAAGCTTTTGACCGCATTCATTGGCTTTTTATGATGCGCGCCCTTAAATGGCATGGTTTCGGTCGCTCTATCTTGTCTCATAAATCTGTTGTATTCCTCCCCAACTACTTCAGTTTTTGTTAATGGATCCCAATCTTCCTATTTCACTCTACAACGAGGTACCCGTCAAGGCTGCCCTCTTTCTCCCCTGCTCTTTATCCTATCTCTTGAACCTTTTCTCCACTCTTTGCACCATTCCTCTACCTTTCGAGGTTTTAAACATAAGGCAATTTAAATCAAATTTACCGCTTATGCGTATGACATTCTATTATATATATCTGATCCCCTTACCTCTTTGCCTGCCTTTACAGACCTTTTTATCTTGTTTTGCCGCTTTGTCTGGTTATAAGTTAAATTTTTCCAAATCCGAAGTACTTCCACTAAATAAATATTGTTTAAAAGGCATGGTTGACGGAACTGGTTTCAAATGGAACATCAATAGTATTACTTGCTTGTGAATCAAGTATTCTTCCTCCATTGTTCCAGCAGTTCAACTTAATTTGGAAGACGTTCTATCAAAGGTGAACAGCATGGCAGGAAAATGGTCCCCCTTATTTTTGTCATGGTGGGGCAGATTGGACTCAATCAAAATGATGATGCTTCCTGTGATCAACTTCTATTTGTCCATGTTACCAGTAAAACTTCCATTAAAGTTTTCAAAACTCTTAATGGTATTTTAAGTAAATTTCTTTGGAACAATCAGAAGGCTTGTATCTCTATCTTTCCTGTCTGCTCTAAGGACCGGGGAGGTGTCCACTTTCCCAATTTTCACCAATATCACTCCTCCTTTTTAATTCGCCAAGCGTTACCTTTCTTGTCCTCTTCGGAAGAACCCCCTATATCGATATGGCATAGATTGGAGGAATCCCCGATTCATCCTTTTCCCTTTTCCTCGCTGGCTAATTTCTCTCATCCCCCTCGTTCCTTTGGCTCTCCAACCATTTCACAATTTATTTTTACTTATAATCCGATCATTAGCAAATCTCATACGCCTCTACAAATGTTCCTTGATTCATCTCTTTGGCATAATAAATCCATTAAACTTTCTAACCGCACTATTTTTGGGAAGCTTTGGGCAGCTAAAGGGATTATTCAGGTTAAACATTTATTACAAGGTTCGCATTTTCTCTCTCCTCCGGAAGTTCAGACAAAATTTAGCCTGCCTGCCCCTTCTCTTCTCAAGTACGACTCTTTGCGATCGCTTTTAACTCACCAGTTTTCTCTCCTCTCTGGATCCTCTTCCTCCTCATCAGACCCTGTTTTAGAACCTTTATCTACTTCTCCTCTTCTTTAGGCCTCTCATATTTACAGATATCTTCATTTCTCTTCCCCCAACCACTCTAAAAGTAAAATTGAACTTGTATGGGAATCAGATTTGCAGCGTACCCTTTCTATTCATACATGGAACTCCATTTGGGCACGGATACACCACACCTCTTGTACTGCTAGTACCACCCAAACTCTTTATTATTTTTATCAGAGGTTGTATTTAACTCCAGTGTCTCTCTCCAAATATAGTTCTGACCTGTCCCCGGACAGCTGGTCTTGTAAAAATACCCCTGGCACATTCCTAGACTCCTTTTTCTTTGCCCTAGTATTACCTCGTTTTGGACCAAGGTCTGTAAATCAATTTCCTCCATCTGTTCTGTCAATTTTCCTTTTGATATTTACTCCATCTTTCTGGGTAGCAATTCTGTAAATTGGTTTGGCGCTCACAGGATGGGATCGTTTGTAGATTTGTTAATTACTATTGCTTTTCAGGTAATCACCTCTAACCGGAAGGTTGCCACTAAGGTATCTTTTTCTGCTTGGTGGAACCTTCTCTGCTACCATCACAGGTTGGATAGAGCTTCTGCTACCACATCTCAGCAACTCCTTCGAAAGGACGCCTGGTGGTCTCCACTCACAAATTATTTATCCTCCTCTGCATTACGTAATAAGGACAGATCCTTTGTCTTTCAGCCGCCTTGAGTATTATACTTTATTTCTCTTATATAGTTCTTATAAGTCAATATTTGGTTCTTACTCTGTATTACTAACTGTGTAGTGATTGTATTTAGATTTTCTTACATATGATATCTGGTAAAGACGTTGTTTTCTTTTTGCCCCCCTTTTGGTTGATTTTCTCTCTCCTCTCCCCTTCTTGCTCTCTCTCCACCCACATTGAAAATTTTTTAAATGCTATCTGTTAAGGTGCATAACTAGCTAGGAGTGCTTTCATTCTTTGGTTTTAGTTTTAGAAATTGTTGTTTTGAGTTCCCATTCTACTTCGCTTATACACTTTGTTTGATATTGTTTGCAATTTTTCTACAAATGTTATTGTAGTGTTGCACCTATGTTTGTATTTGCTTCAATAAAGCTCTTTAAACTTTATAAAAATAAAAAAAATTAAAAAAAACTTGCTATGTGACATTTTCATAATTTTAGTAAATTTTTGATATTTATATGTTTCCCTCATCTTCATTGCTTGATTTTACTCGCAAAAAAAGTGTCACTCATTTGTTGAAATGTCACTCATAATTACACTACAATTATGAAAATATCACACATAGCAATCTGAAACCTTGGCAGCTATGTCTGTCACCTCGACTTCGGTCCGTGGCCGGAGGCTTGAAGGCTTTTCTTTTGACCGAAGCTGCAGGTGGCACCGGTGACGTGGGTCAGCTGTACCGCTAATTCGTTTTCTGGCCTTTGGGGCTTGTTGTGGCTCGGTTGGTTCCTGCAGGTCGGGAGCTGGCAAGAAGCATCAAGAAGTGCCAGAAGTAGCTGGGAAGAGCCGGGAAGGACCCAGTTCATTAGAGGTGAGAGCCTGGGCCCGCTCCCCCAATTGGCCACACGCTCCCCATTACATGCCTCTGAGCACCCACAAGGTGCTAGTAAAAAGCTAGTAAAAGCAACCAGCAACCAGGATAAGGACGAGATCACAGGGGATGAGTAACAATGTTTTCAGTCAGCCGCAATCGACTCCTGTAGTAGAGGTTGGTGTTTTAACCCCCTGAAGAGCGGAAGCAGCCAGTGTTAGGCTAGTGCAGTTTGCATACAGGGGGTGGTGGCCCGTACCATCTGCTTTCTACAGGCTTTTATCGCAGGACTCTGCAGCAACCATCTCATAATACTAATCCGGATCGTTATTGTGCCAGCGACTTGCAGAAAAAACAGACAGTTTCACTCCTTGCGCAGCATCAAATAAGCAAGCAGCTGGGAGTGAGCAAACTGAAGGCACGTTGAGCTCATTTTTTCTACACGTTTCCCTCAAAGCTACGGATAATGCACCCTAACTAGCCTAACCAGCTGAGGATAGGGAGCTCGTGATCCTCCCATTACATTTATTTGAAAAGTTTTATAAAGTACGAACAAGACCCGTACGGGTATCAGAGCGCTGTACAAAGGAGTGGAAATTGGAAGGAGGAAAAAGCATAAAGGGACATGTGAGGTACCAGAAAAGCAACAAAGTCATAAGGAGCACGTGGAACAACAGAATAACAATGTTGAACTGAGGTAACAACCCATCTTGTGGGACTTGTAAAGTTCCAGAAGAGCAATAAATCTCATAGGGCACATGAAAAGACAAAAATTTGAACTTTTGAACAAAAGTATCAAAGAGTGTCAACAGGAAATAGAAGTAAGTTAAAATGGCTACGGGACTATTGCTGTAGATGGTCATTCAGGAGTAACCATTTGACATGTTTTTTGAATGAGGCGGTAGAGGGGTTTAATCTGATCTCGGGAGGAAGAGCGTTCCATAATCTTGGTGCATGACCAGAGAAAGCACGATTATATGTTCTTTTCTTTTTGAATTTGGGAGGTTTCAACAGTAGGGTGTTAGAGCTTCTTAGGTTCCGATTCGAACCCCATAGTTATAGTTTTTTTGCCAGGTAAACAGGGGTGTTGTAGTGAATAGCTTGGTGCGTCAGGCAAGCAATCCTGAAACTGATCCTTGCTTCAATAGACAGCCAGTTTAGTTGCATTAGGTCTGGTGTGATGTGGTCATGTTTTCTGGAAACAGTAACGAGTCTAGCCGAAGAATTCAGAGTGGCTCTAAGAGGTGCCAATCTAGCTTTAGGAAACTCAGCTAGGGTCACCAATCCATATTCCAAGTGTGAGATAACTAGGGATTGGACACCAGACTGAATGTCCTCAGAAGGCAAGAATGCTTTATTTCCCTTTATGTGTTGAGCTGATGATTGGCTCTCTTTATAGTTGCACTGATGTGATCTTGTATATTCAGGTATTTGTCCAGAGTCATACCTAAAGATCTCGCACAGGCAACAACATGAGGGGTGCAGTTGAGTGCTGTAAGTTGTTTGAGCCAGTCTTGAGTGGGTGCAGAGTGATTGTGGGGGGCAATCAGGAGGAATTCTGTTTTGAGAGTGTTTAGCAAAAGATGATTATGAGTTAACCATTGTTGAGTTTTTAGCAGCGCACCGTTTATAGAGTTTTTATGTCATCTGGCGTAGATATTTTCAAATACATTTGAGTGTCATCAGCATACATATGGTATTGAATGTTAGAGCGGTTCAGAATTTCGGAGAGTGGTTCCATGAAAAGGTTGAAAAGCGTGGGTGAGAGTGTGGAACCTTGAGGCACTCCAATTGCGATCAGGGTACTGGTTGCAAGGGAGTGGTTATCTTTGATTCTTTGCGTTCTGTTTCGTAGGAACGAGGCAAACCAATTTAAGACAGGGCCGGATAGCCCCATCCTTTTTTGAAGAAGAGCAATCAGGTTTTCATGTTTGATAGTGTTAAATGCTGAGGACAAATCAACATGGATCAGAAGACAAGGTACATTCTGGTCAAGAGATCTCAAGGCGTCATCAACAATGTGAGTTAGGGCTGTTTCAGCCAAGGAGCTAAAACTTCTCGATGTGGTTGCAGAGCTGTATGTGAACGCATTTCTCGAGCAATTTGGCTAAAGTCATGATATTAGTAATTGGACGGAAACGGTTAGGATCAGATAGGTCTGCATTTGGCGTTTTTGGAATGGGAGTGACTTGACCCATCTTGAGGCAATCAGGAATCCTACCCTGCGCGAGAGATTCATGAATAATCAGGGACCAGAGTGGAAGAATGGGCGTTTGAGTTCTTTGAAAAACTTGGCAGGTAGAGGATCGTTGAAGTGATTGGAAGGTTGTAAAGAAGCTATAAATTGGAGCAGCTCCGCATCGTCTGAAAGTAGAAAGGAATTCCATGATGCATTGTTTTTAGGAGGGTAAACTGTGGGGTAGGAAGTAGGTGCTCTTGCTATCGCTGTCCCAGATAAAGGGGAGAGGGAGGTTAGAAGCAGCAAATTAGGTGAGGCGCGTTGCAGTTCAAGTTCAAATTTTCTTGCCTTTTCAATGAAGTGTGCTGAGAAGTCCTCCCCACAGGGGCAAGAGATCTTGGATGCAGAGTGTTGATTGGTAGAGTGGTTAGCTTGTTGTTTGATGATTTCAAATAGTTTTTGGGTCTGTTTTTGGCGCTGTCAAGCAGTGCCCTGAAGTGATCAGTTTTGGCACTACGGATATGTTTGTTATACGAGCTTCTAGTCATCCTTAACTGTTTTGAGAAATGTACCCTTCATTACAAGCCTCATAGTCTCTCCATAAGCCTTAGTTAGCGCCGTTCCTCATTTAGGGAGCCATTAAACCAGGGTTTGGACTGTTTGATCGGAATCCTTCTGAGTTGCTTCGGTGCAATCGTGTCGAAAATGTTTGTCATGGTGTGGATGTAATGATCCGTAAGGTCATCCAAGTTAGTCATGTTAAGGGGTGGCAGAAGAAGATTCTTGGTAATGGATGTTAGATCATTAATGTCTCTCAGATTTCGAACCAGCTGTTTGGTTTTGAGCAGTTGAGCTTGTCTGACCAGAATCTTTTCCAGGATGTGAAAAGAGATTTGGTAATGATCCGACCAGTCACAGGGTGATATGTCATCAAGTTGTATGATGTTATCTTTAGCTATGATAAGATCAAGGATGGAGCCCTTGTTGTAGGTGGGTCCCTTGCAGGCCTGGGTGAAGTTGAGGTCAGAGAGGAAAGCCTTGAAGGAGCACAATAAGGGATCATTTGCGTCTTTCCAGTGTAGGTTAAAATCCCAGAGGAAGATATGGTTGGGGTGTTGGTCAGAGCATGAGGTAATGGACTTCATTATTTGCTCGATGAAGAGCAGATTATCACCTGGGGGATGATAAATCGTGTGGAGCAAACAGACAATCTTGCCATTGTTTCCGATTTCAATGTCTAGGTGTTCACAGGAGGACATCATAGCAGTTTGAGCCTGTTTCAGGGTGAGGATGGAGCGATCGATGCAAGCAATGCCACCACCAACTTTAACAGGTCTATGGAGTCTGATAATGTCATATTCAGGAGGGACTAAGATGTCAAGAATTGGGGAGGAGGTGTCATTAAGCCAGGTTTCTGTTAGGATCAGGAGGTCCAATTCTTGCGTGATGATGAGGTCAGAGATTTCCGTTGCCTGCTTCACTGCTGACCTGCAGTTGAGAAGCATCGATTTGATGGGCGAGTTGGTTGCCACCGCTTCTAGGTGAGAAGTGGCGACCAGTAGGTTATTCTGGTTCACAGATCTCAGGTTAACACTAGGTTCTCTAAACGGGTCAGAGGAAATAGTTTGGATGTTGAGTGGAGAGTGTGAGGAGACACTACAAGAGCCGTTGTAAGATATATGGTGCATAGATCTATGGGGCCTGGAGTAGTGATTCAGACAGGAGTGTGGAATTTAATAAAATATCTACTTGTCCATGGGGCAGGTTGCTTCATAAATCTACTTACATGTAACAAAATCCACTTGTCCCTTTTGTGCCATGTAATGCGGTGACAAATTATGGCAGCAATCTCAAGAGCTCTGAAATATCCTCTCTTATTATGCCAGGGCTCCTTCCATAGTAGGGTTTGAATACTAGCAATTCCCTTATGTTGCCACGTTTCCGCAGATCTACATACTGGCGCTGAAGGTAAGCAACAGTTTCAGGGTTGGAATGCCTTTTTGAGTCTGTGCAAACCTACTAACTTGCATGTTTTAAGGGTTTTCACCAACTCTTCCCTAATCTTTTCCCATACTGAGAAAGGTTGGAAATGTACTCCTGACAATGGCAGACAAAGCTTCTTCCAGGGTTGGGGAAAAAGTGGTTGGAGGGTAAGTGAACTTGCAAACACTCAGATTTTCGCTACTGCAAATCTACACCTGCTTATTTGCTCATGCTAAAATGCAGTTCACAAATATTTTCTAGGAGTACTATTTCTTGGCCTACTTCTGTAATGTCTTGTGAATTCACGAAAGTTGTATATCTGCACTTAATGCAAGGACAGGAGTGCACTTTTGAGACTTTATTTAATAATTGGGCCCCTAATTAGGGCTGGCGTTAACCATGACCTTTTGTGTTTATTAAAATTCTGTCTCTCTCTATCGGCTAGCTTCACTGTGAGTGACAGCATTCTGTTCTTTCACAAGGAGCATAATCGACAGTCGTTTTGTTCAGTGCCAGGAACTACTGTGGCAATGTGTGCTTTTTTGCCAATGTTTGTTATAATGATGAGGGCTCGGTAGCTCCCACACCAATAAGGTTTTGCAAAAAACATGCCAAAACAAGTCACGCATTGACAAAACCAAAAGACTGACCAACAATTACAGACCTATTGGCTTTACCAATGCTTGTTTATTTTTAAGTTTCACATAACCTTATTATAACTGGTTACACTGATTTTCCATTATGAATATTTTTGGGAAATACTAGCATTCATCAACACATTTTACTAAATGATGCTGCGAAAAATGGAACCTAAAATGTTACACTAGTTTAGCGAAATGTTTTTGCATTTTTTTGTGAACATTTTATTTTGAAAGCAAAGAATCATCAATCTTGCTTTTTAGCTTCTGCATATATTTGCATCTAATCAGAGAGCACTCTGGGAGCTGTATGCATAGTCTCATATTGCTAAACATTGAAAACGTGTGCACACATTTTTATACTGGAAACAGTCAGCTGTACAGTCTGAGCTTACAACATGTAGTTAGATCGCTCACCCTAATAATAAAGGTTTTGCATTAATGAACCATAAATACAAGTTTGAACAGTGTTATAAGATCGACACAAGTATTACCTTAACTGCAGGCAATGCCTTTCCCTGATCCATAATATGGTACTGTAAACTGGCAGTCAAATGGTTTGTGATGTAGGGGGTTGGGCCTACTTGTCCCAAGGACAAAATGCACATGAAAACTTGTTGCCCTTGACCCCAAACAATATGTCCTGGGTGTCGGGCTATAGGAATTCCACATCCCGGTTTAGAAGAGGCACAGTTCTCCTGAGTGGGCTATTGGAAGAAGAAATTTCGCCAGCTTGTCCTCAATGTAGGGCAAGCAATCCCTACCAGCGGCCGGTCTAGGAGTAGATAGTGGATGGGACCCCTTAGGGAGAGCAGTGTTGGATGGCAAAATATTTTCCTCACAGGTGCGAAGGAGCGATCGAGGGAGGAGACGGGATCAAGCTTGAGGTCAGTCCTATTATCCTCAATGGCGGGAGGGTTGGCATTGTGGACGGCACGTCTAGGGGTAACTAGTTGAAGAGACTACCCTTGAGGAGGTTTGGTGGGGGGCAAAGTGGCTTTATCCTGTGAGAAAGGGTAGGTACTGGGAAAGGAGATGGGAAGTTGAGGGTTCGCAAGTGAAGCACTGGAGTGTGAGGCTGGGTGAGGGGTAGGAAAAGCACTCGTTTTGGTATTTCGGGAGACTTGCGTTGACCTATCAGGGTTAGGTTTGTTGGTATTGCACTCACCATCTGTGTCGGGGATATGTCAGATCGGCTCAGGGGGACTGAGGGGAAGCAGAGTAGGTGAATACGTAGGAGGAGGAGGAAACAAAAGGTTCCGCAGCTGAGGGGAGACTTTGATTATGTAGACTAGCAGGGGCTATATTATTAAGTGTATTTTTAATCCTCAAAAAGATTCTGTCAAAGCGTTCAAGATTTAGGTCCGAAGCTTGTATAAGGATGTTTCCATTCAAATCAAATAAAACTTTATTCGTTTTTTTCAAAACCATAAAAGTCACAGCTAAAAAAAGACATGGATTTCAGAAAAGAACAGCTTGACATATTTAAAAGACATGTGAGCCCATCAAGGCCCCCCAAATCGGGTCAATTAGAGTTCGAAGTCCTTGATCAAACACAATAAAAAAACAATCAGTTTAGATCTGTTTAAATGTATAGGTTTTGTTAAAATTCTTCAAACATGACACCTCACCCTATAGATAAACAGATTCTTATAAAGTGCATAGTGCTTTGACCATGGAGCCCCAAAGAAAAAGCTTAACACATTTAAAATTTATAGGACACCTCAAATCAGGGGCCGTCCAGATCAAGTCATCTAGCATTCAGTGTCCTAGATCAGGCACAATAAAGCGATAATCATTCGGTTTTCTTTATAAAGTGCATAATGCCTTTAACCAGCGCCATAAATCTCAAATACAGCTAGCAGCCTTAGAAACAAACAGTTTTACAAAGTGCATTGTGCTTTTTAAAATGCCAGAGAAGGTTTAAGAAAAAAAACTTCAGAGTTGCAAGTGACCTCCTTGGGTAAGTAAAAAGATCAAGTTTAAAACACAGTGACGTAGCTAGGCACTCTGCTGCCCGTGGTGGTCCCTGCCTTCCTGCCTTTTGAGGAGGGGGGGGGGGGGTGCTGGCGATGATTTTTGCCGCCGCACCCAAAACTACGCCAGTGTTAAAACATGATTTAACAGACGAGACCGAGCAATCATGTTCCGACAAGCCTCGTTAAGCGAATTGCAGCAGAGATGAATCTGTAAAACATTTTGCAGATATATTGTGACTTGAGTAGCCGAAGGTGGAAAAGAGCCGGCCTACATTTTCTAATATTCAGCACCCTCAGGAGTGGTAAAATGAATTCCCTGTGCGGATTGTCATATAGCTGACAGAAAAAATGAAAGTGCAGCATGTTCTGTGATGAGTTACAATCGCAGGGACAGGGAATCAATTTGGAATCGTGATATGTTTTATTAGGATACGACACCAGAAAGTGCGCAATGCCAAATCTGAATCTTAAAAGGTAAAATTTTTTAGAGTGGCTAAAAGGGTACAAAAGATATGGCTCAATTCCTTCATTGGTAACCAAAGGTAAATAATCGGCTACAAGCTTTTTGCCAGCCTCCCCTTGTTCTCTTCACACCATTAAAACATTTAAAAGATCTCTTTTTAATTGGAGTTTCGGAACAGATGTGATAAGATCAGGGTTGGCGAAACAGTCTTGCCTCCCCACGAGGGCCAGCTGCGATTTAACATGGCCAAGCCACAGTATTTTGTGCACATGGTCACACTTAAGGCAATCCTGAATTATTGCATGGTTGAGGGCCGATTCCTCGTTCACCCAAATCGAATGCCATAACATTGTAGGGGCGACTTGTAATCGATCTGCCAGGGGAGTAAGCTCCAGTTCTTTATGACAAATGATGGAGGGCATGCTGGGTGGGGTGGACATTAATCTTCTAAGGAAGACATTTTCAGTGGTTTGTAAAGTTGAAGAATTACAAAAGCCCCAAACCCCTGCCCCATACAGGATCACAGCATCTGGCATTGTAAATATTGAGGAGGGTCGTAGTTGGTTTAGACCCCAACTTCCTACTGAACCCAACTAGGGCTACAAGTGTTTTTTCGAAGCTCCTTCTCCTAGCTTCTACAAGGTGGCCCATGTGCCTTTTTGGTTGAAAGGGTGCCTAAATAGGAGAAATTTGAGACCTGGAATAATTTTGCATTGTTAATAAAGCATGGACTTTTTTTTTTTTTTTACAGTGAGCTTTCCCCTCCACCATGACATGTGATTTGGCTGTATTGGTCTTTAGGCCCAACTCACTCATAAATTCATTAAATCTATTGACAAGGGATTGCAGCCCTACACCTGTTCTTGAAATTAAAAAAGTCATCTGCGTATATTATACCGGGGAGCTTTCTCTGCCCCACCCTTGGCACATCAATCACCCCTGCATTCAAAAAAGCTCTCCAAGTCATTTATGTACAGGCAAAAGAGAAAAGGGGCTAACACGCACCCCTGTCGAACACCACTGTTCCTCTTAAAGGGAGAGGACAGTTCTCCATTCGCCCCATATCTCACTCTGCCCGTGACGTTGCAGTGTGCCTGTGCTAAGAAGTGAACAAGGAGCGCGTCAATGCCCATTCTTAACATCTTTTTCCCTCTCACCACACAATCAAAGGCAAAAGTCAGGTCCATAATGCCCAGATATAAATTAGTTTTTTTTGGCAAGGTATATTTACTTGTTACCAAGTGGAGGTTTAGGCACACCTCCACAGTGCCCAAACTTCTTCTAAAACCATATTGAATGTCTGCATGTTTCCATTATTGTAGAGGGATATGGCAAGATCAGCATTAAAGCCAGGTGAAGGTAATATGGTTATTCGGAAACCATGAGGGGTTTTGCTCATTGGTTTGGAGCGAAGCGTTGATGTTAAGACTCTTCTCCACTGAGCTCTTCTGGTAGTGTAAAAAATTAGGTCGGACACCCTTTGACATGCAGAAATAGGTATCCGAGATGAGCGTTTCAGGGAATCGTTTGAGCAGATTGTGTTTGAAGGTCTTTGCCGCTTTCTTAGAAAGGTTAGGGTGGTAGGCAATCTTAAAAGCATTTAGAACTACCTGTGCCAGGATGTCAAAGGAGCTAGTGGTAGGTTGTGCCATGGTGAGGATAGCGACCAGTTTAAAAGTGATGTGAGAAGATCAAGGATCGATGTTGATGTATCACTAGCAAGTAGTGTAATATTCCACCTTTAGATTCCAAGAAATCAGAGCACTGTGTAATGATACACTTGCTCGTTGTTGAGGTGTCACCAGAGGGTAGTGGAATATACCACCTTTACATACACGTACATTTATATTCATACACATACATATATTTTGTTAATTGTGGTGCTAAGCAAAATTACCTATTGCAATATGGCCGCCTCGGGTGGGAAACATTGTCTTGTTAGTATAAGAGAGTCTAGTCCTCTTTCAGTTGTTGCAAGGAGCATACCTAACATCACCACTCCAAGATGGCCGCCCTCCTTTAGTGTGAGCTCTTTTGGACGGTAGTCCTCTTTCTGTCTCCTTTAGTTTAGGCTTCGGCCGTTTTGTAGGACAGTGTGTAGTGCTGGCCAGAAAGAAAGTCATCAAAATGGCCTCAAAATCTCTCACCTTCGATATCCAGAGCATACAGGTTGTTCCATGTTAGGTTGTATGTTTCTTTATGTGTGCGCGACATCACTTGCTTCCAAGAACCCTCGTTCTTTGGATTCTAGAACTGCGCTTCTAGACTGGCAGTTACTGGAGCTGTGGTGTGGTGTGGTGCTGTTTGTCCCTTGCTCTGTCTTGATGGTATTAAACCATAATTACTTACTCGAAGGAGTCCTGCATCTTCTTTTCACTGGCGACGATCTTCCTGCCATCAAGACCCTCCACGCGTTCCTCACGTCTCAACTCTTCCCTACTGAAGACCACGTTGAGCATCGGACATCTTCGCCGCTGCAGCTTGTCACCGGAACTCCTCGCTTTCAAGCCACGCCATTGTCGGACTCTGCGGTGAGACTTTGTGAATTTGTGTTCATTTTGCGACCTTTGCAACTACGCATTCTCCTCACGCACTGCACTCCGTGTTTGGCGTTCCTTCTGTGACGTACTCACGTCAAGACTTCTGCCTGTTGCCTGGACGCAGCGTCTGCGTACGTGCAGCCATTTTGTGCCTCTCTCATCCACCGCTGTTGTTACCTGGCAACAAGCAAGGAGCCTGACGGCAATTATTCACTGCATCTTTTCAGAGTTTCGTGCAACTGCTCACAGCGCTCAGTTTCGTCATGTTCACTGATGCGCACAGTTCAAGTATACATGTATGTGCACTGCAGTTCCTGTATTCACTGATGTGCACAGTTTGACCCCAAGTTAAAGCACACAGTTTGGTACTTTCAGCTCACAGTTTTGTCACTTTCACTGATGCTCACAGTTCACTGATGTGCACAGTTTGACTCAGAGTTTAAGCACACAGTTGGTACTTTTATTTTACTCATCCACACACTTCAAGCCCATAATTTTTGGCGCATATTTTAAACTACTAACGCGCACAGTTTTTCTGCTTTCATTGTAGCACTCTGTTTATTCCAAGATTGTTCGGATTGTTTGCACGCTCTTTATTGTTCTTTTAACCGATGTGCACAATTCTTGCACACAGTTTTGTCTGCAGTCACTGATGTGCACAGTTAAATTCATTTAATGCCACCGTTCAACTTATCAGCATTCACTGATACTAACAGTTGACGTCAAGTTCTCCACAATCTGCACGGCTTCAAGGAAATTCTAGGAGTTTCTGACTTAAGTGCGACGTTATACCACCATGCAACAATCTTTACAAGCCCCTCCAGTATTTTCTCCAAATCCTTCCTCTCCAGAATCAGATTGGGAGAAATGGAAGTAAAGTTCGAGGTTTATTTAGATGCCCTCGAAGGTGAGTCTTTCACAAGCAAGAAAAAATTTGCTATCTTAAGACATTGTTTGGGATCGGATGGTCGCAAGATACTCAAACATATTCCTAAAGTTCTTGTGCTGTCCATTGAAGGTGAAGGTGTTGAGGATGAATATGCCACCGCCATTAAGTCACTGGATACCAGATTCAAGGCGTGTAAGAATACTACATTGGAAAGGCACAAATTCTACAAGAGAGCACAACTTCCTGGGGAGTCTGCATCCAGTTTTGTATGTGCTTTGCGAATTCTAGCAGGTACATGTGAATATAAGACATTTGAAGAAGAAATGATTAGAGACCAACTGGTGGAAAAAACTAACAGCAAAAAATCCAAGAAGCTTTTTTATCTAAACCGTCTCTATCTCTACAAAAGGCTTTGGAAATTGCCTCAAGAATTGAAAGCACTACCTCATATCTGGAAGAGATGTCCGTTTCTACCTCATCTTCTCCTACTCAAGAAGTTTTAGCTATAAAGAGTAAATACAAGTCGTCAAGAGTGACGTCACATCAAGAGAAACAAAAGGAAGATACCAAGCTCAACACCAACCCCCCTAAAAAACGTTGGGAGTGTTATCGTTGTGGGAGTACTTCCCATCTTGGTAATGCTACGTTCTGTCCTGCTTTAGAGAAAATTTGTGCTAAATGTTTTAAAAAAGGACATTTCACCAGTGTTTGTAGATCTAATAAGAAACCGTCTACTAGTTCGAAAGGGTTCACTAATTCTAGGTGGTCTTCTCACAAGAAAGTGCTCAACATCGAGCAGCCCACCGCTGAATCATCTTCAAGTGATGAAGATCAGATTTGTTTAATCACTGAATCATCCCAAACCAATAATGTTGTGTCAGCTGTTTTGCAAGAAAGAAAACGTCCCTTGTGTGTTCTATCTGTTAATGGTATAGATGTTAACGTGTTAGCTGATTCTGGATCCCCGTTTACCATTATAAGTGATAAAATATGGGAAGATCTCTTTCAAGGATTAAAATTAGATCATTCAAATGTTCGTCCTGTTGGCTATGGTGGTAAGTCTATTCAGGTGTTAGGTGAATTTCAAGCCAACTTATGTTTTAAGGGTAACTGTGCACAAGGTGTCATCTATGTGGCCAAGGATGATATTTGTTTACTAGGATGGCATGACCAAGGCAATTTAGGCATCATCTTAGATCCCAATGATATCCTAACCAGGTCATATTAAAGAAAGATTTAATTCAAATTCAAGCTGTCAAAGAAGAGTCATGGGGATCCACGTTTCCTGAAATCTTTAGTAATAAATTTGGTCTTTTTAAAGGATTTAAACATAAAATCAGATTGGTTGATAATGCCAAAGCAGTTATACACAAAGTTCGTAGGGTACCTTTGGCATTACGGGATGCACTTAAGGAAGAACTAAGCAAGTTGTGTTCTAGTAATGTAATAGAACCTATCGAATCCTCTGATTGGGTGTCCCCTATTGTTTTGGCCCGCAAGGCAAATGGATCGTTGCGCATGTGTGTTGATCTCCGCGATTTAAATGGTAATATCTGGATAGATCAACATCCCTTGCCCAACATCACTGAAATGACCTCTACATTGAAAGGGGGCAAGTGGTTTAGTCTACTCGACATGACCTCGGCCTACCATCAAATAGATTTGCATCCTGATTCTAGACATTACACAGCGTTCATTACCCCCGAAGGTTTATATCAATTCAAACGTATGCCCTTTGGACTTGCTTCTGCGTCAGCAGTATTTCAAAGAGTTGTTGAGAGCATGTTCAAGGGTATACCTGGAGTGGTGGCCTTTCAAGACGATGTATTAGTTTATAGTTCCAATCAGAATCAGCACAATGAGAGATTGAACAATGTTCTTTCTATTTTACAAGAAAAGGGGGTCACATTGAGCCTTGAGAAATGTAAACTTAATGTACCTTTTGTAGACTATTTGGGATACAAGATATCGGCTGCAGGTGTGGAGCCAAAGGTCTCGTTAGTAAGAGCTATTGAAGATTTTTGTGCTCCTAAGGATAAAAGATCAGTTAAGATCCTTCATGGGGCTCATCGAGTTTTACGCAAGATTTGTACCCAACTGTTCAAGCAAGACGTTTCACATGAGAAATCTCCTTAAAAAGAATGTTGTTTTTAAATGGAGTTCTGAATGTATGGATGAATTTCAATTAATCAAGGAAGAAATTGCTCATGCCATTCCACTAAAGCCTTTCGATATTAATGACCACACCATAATTATGACTGACGCCAGCCAGAAGGGTCTAGGAGCTGTGCTTATGCAGCATAGAAATGGTAGAGATGAAGTGGTAGCTTTCGCTTCTAGAAGCCTCAGGGGTGCAGAGGCCACCTATTCTGTAATAGAACGTGAAGCGTTAGCCTGTTGGTGGGGCATTGTCCATTTTAAGCAGTACTTATGGGGGTCTAAATTCACTGTAAGAGTAGACCACAAACCCTTGGTCCAGTTATTCACTACCAAGGGTGGTGATAAGGCCACTCCTCGCATTGCCAAATGGCAGTACAGACTTTTAGACCATAATTTTGAGGTCGAGTATATTCCGGGGATACGAAATGTCCTTGCTGATTGTCTGTCCAGATTGCCATGCGATACACATGCGTTGTGTGATGATAGTGAAACGAACTTGGATTCTGATGTTTTTTGTTATACTGTATCTCTTCAGAATGCTGCTGTTTCGGAACAAGAATGGAGAGATGCACATGATTCTGACACAGATATCAAGAAACTAATGGGTGTAGTTCACATTGGTTGGACTAGGGAATGCTCTCAAGACCACGATCTGTGCAAATTTAAACACATATTTGATGAGCTTTCAGTTGAAAATGGTCTTTTGTATCGTTGTTCCTTGCTTGTAGTTCCTGTAGGGATGAGGGACAAGATTCTTAATCTAGTTCATACGTGCAATGAAAAGAAGAATAAGAGAACGTTTTTGGTGGCCTGGGCTAGATAAGCAAGTTGAACATTTCGTGAGAGATTGTATGTCCTGTGCTGTGAGTGACAAATCTCAAGTGACAGTTCCTAGTCCAGTTCAAGATGTGAGCGTTCCATCCAAACCCTGGTCAAAACTTGCCATCGATATCATTGGTCCTTTAATTTTATCTGAGAATGGTGTTCAAGAGTATGGTATAGTGCTAATGGATTACCATAGTCGGTGGGCAGAACTAAAGTTTGTTAAAACTCCCACTACTGTTTGTGTAGTGGATTTCCTTGAATTTCTGTTTGCCAGGGAAGGTGTTCCCGATGAAATTGTATCTGACAATGGTTGCCAATTCACCTCCTCAGAATTTGGGACATTTTTAGATCTCATGGGAATTAGACACATCAGAACCTCACTTTATCACCCTCGAAGCAATGGTCTCGTTGAGAGGTTCAATAGGGTAGTGAAGGACAACATACAGTTATCGAAGGCCAGTGGTCTAAATTGCAAAAATGAACTCAAAAATCTATTGTGGGCTGTGCGCACTACTCCAAATGCTGATACTGATGTCTCTCCATTTATTTTATTAAGTCTTCCTGCTTCGAAATTGTTGAGGGAGTGGATGGGGTCGTTTAAACTTCCGTCTACTAAGATAAAGGAAGTAAACAAAAATAGACTTAAGGCTCAAAGCTAGTACATACAACAGTCTTCTAGACTGTTGAAGGTGAAGGTGGGTGATCAGGTCAGAATCAAAAGTTCTAGGATTATGCCCAAGGGTGAATCCAAATTTTCTGATCTCAAAACCATCGTGAGAGTTAACAAGAGTGCTGTACAATTGGAAGATGGGAAGTGGTGGAACAAGAACAAAATTTCTATTTCCAAATTACCCCATGTTTTGACTCCTGATTTGAAGCGTCTAGATTTCAATAACCGTTTTCCTTCTTCCAGAGTGTCCAGATTACCAAACAAATTTCAGGACTATGTAATGTACTAGTATGCAAAACTAGTTTAAGTTTATCCTACGTTTCCATGTCTATGCAACAGCATTTTGTACTACTATTTAGTGTTTAATTTTCATTATTGTTGTTTTCGCTTTTATCCTTATAAGGGGAAAGATGTGTTAGGTTGTATGTTTCTTTATGTGCGCGCGACATCACTTGCTTCCAAGAACCCTCGTTCTTTGGATTCTAGAACTGCGCTTCTAGACTGGCAGTTACTGGAGCAGTGGTGTGGTGCGGTGCTGTTTGTCCCTTGCTCTGTCTTGATGGTATTAAACCATAATTACTTACTCGAAGGAGTCCTGCATCTTCTTTTCATTCCACCTGAGCGCAGAGATCTCCAGAAGTAGCGCTCAACCCTTGGCAGCGGGATAGGGCGGCCAATTCAGCCACCCCGGTTGATTCTCAACCGCTGCAGAGGGCAGCCAGTTGTCCCGCAGTTAAGGCAGCGTGGGGCAACGAAGCTTCAGTTCAGTGCCGGCTCCCCTTCACCACTGTAAACCAACATCAAAGGCAGACGGAAGCCACATTACACCACCAGGGTGCCCCAAATCAGGTCTCCTAGGCCTGCACTTGGCCGCCACTGAAAGGCAGGCAAGCCTCGCAGACCTATTTATTGCAGAAATGTCTTGGATCCGGCCCAGTCCCCCCATGCCCCTCAGCCTCACCCGAGTCAGTCATAAATCTCCATGTACAGGGCGGCAGAGAGCAAACGGATTCCCTCTGCCGCAGCAGCTCACAGCCGGTCAAGCACTCGTCTGCCGATACTGCCCGCCTGCATAAGCCACGGGGCAAGGGGACACTAACCCAGCAGCACGATTGTAGCCAGCTCCTCCGTCGCAGGGTGCCTGGACTGCAGGGCAATGGAGTCACCGCCGCTGGGAGCAGCCTGGCGCAGCAATCAGGGTGGTCTCAGCTTGCACTCCGTTCATCTCCGATAGGCCTTGGAGCAAGATTCACTGCTCTCTAAGATCATGTTCTGGGTGTCCAAGCGGATGTCCAGCATCGAGGCAGGCCAGCCGATGTAAGAATCCGAGGTCCCAAGGCTGTGTGGAGGGTGCAGTCGGTCGGGCTGAGACAACCCTCACACGAGAGTCATGATGCACTTCAGAACAGTCCAGTATTGCCGGTAAGATGTCGATTGATTCGTCTATTTTTTAATCAAAAAGTTGGTGCGGGATGGCAGGGCATTGGCAGAATAATGGCGGGGTATTTACAAATTAATGACCCCGACCCTGGAAGCCTCTCTGCCGTGCTCCTGCACGGCGTCCATGTTCTTTTTAGCATCTAGTAGATGACCACCACAGAGGGGAGGAGAGGCGGCGCTATCACAGGCAGACTCCTGACCCCGGGAGTCGCAAGCAATGAGGTTGGGCAGGACGAGAAAGGAGCCCCTAATTGCCCTAAGACATAGGAAGAACAAGTTGGGCAATGAAAGGACTCCCCGCGGGACTGGGAAATTGTTTCCGCTAGTCCTGGAACCTAGTCAGCAATGCTCTTAACCACCCACTCCACCCCGGTTTTGGACGCTGCCCCTACGAATTTGAAATACTCAGTATCAACTACAGTTTCGGTTCACATTTTGACTGCTCGCTCAGACACTAGTAGAGCAGTTGGCACCGCAGGCCCCCGTATGACAATCCTCTAGGATTACTTTTAAATATCCTCTACTGTAGATGGTGCAGGTGTCCTCACGGGAAGTGAGGGTCATCCGTCTACTCAATTCAGTCTGGTGCAGCTGAAGAAAAGTCCCCCGATGTTTAAATTAAAGGATACAGTACATCCACCCCCGTTAACTTTGCCTACTGTAATGAATCCACAGGCAGCTTGGTGGCCAAGGGTTCGGGAGCCAACTTGGCAGAGCCTAAGAAACAAATCGCTGAACTGGCTACAATGATTAAAGAATCACTGGGGTTTGCCCAAATCACCCTCCACTACCTGGACTAAGAAATATCACATTATACACAATGATAATTAATTGGGATGGGACGATGTACCATTGAATAGGGTAATTTGATGTATCCTATAGTTACTATGAAGGTATCTATTCCTCCACATCATCATTGTGTATAATGTGAACTGGCTACAACAGCTGCATGTCATGAGCGCCCCGCTCGCCGACGGACGTCAGCGGGTGGGGCGGTGCCTAGTGCCGATAAAGAGGACGGTCTGTGAATGGAGCGCGCTTCGTGTTCCATCACAGATTACCGCTGAGCCTTACCGCACTCCTGTTTCTGCCGCACTTACCTGTTTTCCTCTTGTTGGATGCAGTCGGGTCGTGGAGACGTCTCCTGCGCGTTCTTTTGCGACGGGAGGAGTCTTCTCTTCCGGGTCGCATTCTCCCTTCCGGGGCGTCAGCTGGTCTTGGTGTTTCCCTCGCCGGCTGTTCCTTGCACATTTCTGATTCTCCTGATCAGCGCTCTCAGAACTCCTTTCACTTCTCCAGACCTGTATGGAGAAAAAGAAGGAGAAGAATTTACTTAAAGAATCCTCGCCTCCTAACGCACGGTAGGATCGAAGAATAGTATTTCTATAAATTAATTTACTTATCTGATGTCTTGCTTGCCACGCAGTGGGGTTTGGAGCCTCTTCTTTGGAATTTTCAGCATCTTCTCTTATGCTGGAAAATAAGAGAGTTGTAATAGGTTATTTTCCTGAATCCTAAGGATAGCCTATTCTAATTTTGACCCAGCACCTCTTTGTGCAGCGTTTCTCTTAATTTTATCCTGTCTAGGGAAATATGCTCTTTGTTTTTTTCCAAGTAGTGTCAGGATAGATGTATTTTTTGGGGTTTTGTGGATATAATGGTGGCTTTTGTTAGGGTTAGTGCTGTTCACGCTTTTCATGAATTTAATACCAGGTTCTGCCGCCCTAATGTTAATGCTTAGTGCCTTTTATGCTTATAGACACAGCAGTTCTAAGTTAATTCCTGCACAACTACACCTGAAAATGAATTGAAAGAGGAATGTTCATCAGGTATATCATTTCTAATATATGCCACATTATTATTCATATGACTTACCTCTGTATGTATGGATATACTTACTGTATGTTATTTTCACATAGGATGTATCTGCAGTCAACCCTGTAGGAATATTGTGCCATCATGTTCGACTCCTTCTCCCTTTCCTTGTTTTGGTTTTCCCTCTTCCCCACTTTCACCTCTTTGGCTTTGATTGTGTTGGGCTGATTTGGTGGGTGAGGGAAGTTGGGATCCGGCATCGGTTCATCCCCCTCGCCTCTGCGGAAACACCAGGTGAGCTCCACAGAACGCGAAGCCCACGTGTATTTTCCGCCTGAGCGGGATGGAGGAACACCAGATTACTTTGATGGATGTCGCACGCATGATAGGGAACCTGCAAAAAGAAACACAGGCCCTGACTCTTAGAGTGGATGCATTACAACACACCACTCACCTACGCCTACGCCTACGCCAGATACTGTGTCAGGCGCCCATGGTAATTTCTTTTCACCTCAGCCATCCCCTTCCAGTAATGTGTCACCAGCATATCACATAACAACCCCCTCTTCTATACCGTTAGCACCACCAGAAAGGTTTTTAGGAGATTCTGCTAAATTTGCTACCTTTATCAACCAATGCCAGTTGCATTTCATGTGCAAGGCATCCTGTTTCCCCACAGAGCAATCAAAAGTTGCCTTTGTTTTATCATATTTGGGAGGAACGGCTGCTACATGGTCTATCCCCTTAGTAGATCGTAATGACCCCTTGCTGTATAATTATGTGGCCTTCAAAGAGGAGTTACGGTGACTGTTTGACAGACACTCATTCATGCAATCAGTGGACACCAAAAAGCAAGGATCAAAGGATCTCATGAGATATATCTCCAGTTTCAACAGGTTAATTGCTGAGGCAAGATGGCCCGAGGCCAAGCGCAGTGCCCTGTTTTACAAAGGGTTGAAAGATGAGTTAAAAGATGTCTTAGCCCAAGTAGTGGACCCCCCTGACTCTTGTAACGCTCAAATAGATTTGGTGGTCAAACTTGACCACAGACTACATGAGCGAAAAAGAGAAAAAGGATGTTCTGAGACCAGGGCCCTTAAGTTTAAAGAAAGGAAGCCAGACCCCGACAAAAATATTGACGATCCTGAACCCATGCAGTTAGGTAGTATCAAAGGGCTTTGAGTGAAGAAGAAAGACAGAGACATAAAAATAAAAACTATCTTTATATTGTGGTAAAGCCGGACACTTCTTACAAGACTGCCCTGTTGAACCAAAAAGACGCTCTGAGTCGGGAAACTAGCAAACCCGAGAACTGTGGAGGCAGGTTGCTCAGGTAGGTCAGGTTTGATGGTCTCCCAATTGTTGATTCAGAATCATGCCTTTTCTCCTCTTCACCATTTCTTTATGAAAGCACGAGTAAGCTGGGGAAATAAATCTGTCGAGGTCCAAATCATATTAGACTTTGGGGCTACAGGAAATTTAATAGACTCTACATGGGTTAAGCGTATGGCAATCCCTGTAAAACCCAAAAAGGTAGTAGAGATAGTAAAAACAATTGATGGGAGCACCATGACATCAGGACCATTCCCGCATACCACTACTGTATTAGAGCTCTGTATTCATAATAGTCACCATGAAACAATTCAGTTTGATCTTATTTCCTCGCCTCAGTTCCAGGCTATTGTAGAAATCCCTTGGTTGATGAAACATGATCCAGATATAAGTTGGAGAGATCAATCCTTGGTTTTCCCTTAGGAATTCTTCATGCTACATTGCATGAAGAGTGATATATCATCACAACACATAGCTGTGACCACTGACTCCAACTTACCTGAAGTACCTGCCTGCTATCACCCCCTACGAGAGATATTTGATAAAGAAAAGGCTTCTGTTTTACCGTCTCATCGTCCGTACGACCTGCGCATTTTGGATGACCTAAATTGAGGGCTTGGTGTGCAGACAGACTCTGGACACCCCCACAGGATGAGTCAGCCATTAGACCAGCTAGCTCTACGGTGCCACTACCATCCCCCTGTATTCTACAGTGGTGTGTGTAGTTTCTGGCAACCACCGAGCATGACAACCATGATTCCTTAGGTATCATGGAAAACAATACAGTATCTTTTTTCTCAGTCACGTGCTTACTTTTCTCAGAGTACACATAGAATGACGATTGGAACGGTTTCAAAAAGTATTTATTGGTCAAGCGTCAGTCTAGTGTGAAACATATTAGCTGCGACAATCAAAAGACAGGTGCAGACAAATGTGATCGCCAGCACCAATATAGTAAATACATTTCTACCATAGTGCTAATAAGATGGATAAAAACAGATATAAAACAATAGCATTGGCTTACTCCTACGATGCGTAGCCTACCTGAATGTACCTAGCTTAGATATGTAGGTGAAGCATGTGTATGTAAGTGCTAGTGTGAACCTAATGGATCCTAATGGGGCCCAGAATTTCCCGGGGAAGTACTAACCCCTCACCTGGTGGTTCTGAATGAAGGACCCCATCTCTGCGTTGAGGATGTCACCCCACAAGAGATGTCAGGTCTCTATGGGGGAGTGAGGGTCTTTTATACTAAAGTGGTCACTCCGGGGATTTTCTAGAATCGATATGTTTTGAAAACATTCACTAATCCCTCGTTAATCCTTTTCTAAACAAAATACTCATGCTCAGCTGGCTGTTGGCCATGGATGAAAAAAAGTGGTGGCCCTTATACAGAATAAATCTGCAGTGCCTGGTGACATGTTTATGTACGTCAGGTACAGGGATTAAGATATGGTACCAAGAGCTTGTCGTTGAAGAGACAGAAGTAAGCTACTATGTAAAAGGTCACCTCTATAACCGTTATGTCGTGTGGATGGGACAACACGTATGTAAATTGCATGTACTTGATGGGACTATCCTAAAGGACATGAGACCCACTCCTCATCATAAGGTCAACAAGGTCAGCTAGGTGATGACAAAGTCAAATGCTAAAAAAGGAGCATAAAAACCATTTGTAATAAAAGCATACTAAAAACTTAAATAGTCTTAAAAAAAAGCAAAGTCAATATTGAAGGCATTCTTCGAAAGCATTCTTCTAAAAAAGCGTTCATAAAAGTGTCCTCTATATATTTGAATATATTGTTCTTGTTTTTCTGAGCACCCTGAAAGCCACTACGCTCAGATAGAGCAGAGAAGAATAAAACAAAGTCATTTCGACCTTCAATTTGGTAAATATATATATATATATATTTTTTACATTGCCAAACGGTTCCCAGCACAGGAGAGGCCAAATTGTTTAGGAATCTGGCGCTGGAGACTCAATATCACTGAACATGTTATCCGCAGGAGGCAGTACTTCACGCTTGAGTTTGAGAACCATATACATAGTGATAAGGTGGATTATCCACCTTCTAGTGCTGCCGCCTCATTTTTGCCTTTATGATTTTCCTAGACACATACCCCCTGACGAAGGGCAATGACCATGCCCGAAATGCATTGGGGATGACTTGGACCTTGTTACATCATGTTTAATCAATGCAAGTTATCACATGAATGACTGGATTAATTCATGAAATTATAATGATGATTTCGACGATTTGAATAAAAAAACGTTTTGCAGCAACATTTTGAACTTTAAAGTAAATTGATTTCCATTTGGGTACAGGCTGTGCATCTGAGGGACGTTTCCCAGTTGGAAAACGCGACAGTTTCATGTAGCAATGGATTAACCATTCTGTAGATGGTGACTGCTACAGTAAAAGGAAATTTCTCCAGTTTTTCAATGAGCAGCATGGTGTACTTCGCATCTCTGCGTGCCGTGGTCAATTGTCTGTCGGTCAGATTGTAAGTCGAAAACAGATTTGTGTCTTTAATGTATCACCATGGAACGTGGCCAGAATGCAATGATTGAAGCGTCCAGCTTAAAAGCATAATAGTGCTTAGCTGAGATTGCCCATGTTGTAAAATAGACAAATCTTGTTCCATTATATCGATAGCCGAGGACACAATGTTGCCCAGTAAATAAATACGAGACGAGAGCGTGGTCATGCCATTGTCTACCATAGCTAAAGCCTTCTCTAGGTTAATTCTATCGATTTCACAAAGTCTCTCAGCGGCTTCCTGTTTGGAGACCTTCCAAACCTCACTGTAGATGGTGTACAAGAAGCGTTTACTACGTGGTTTCTTGGGACCTAACAAGAAAGTCCTAAGATCCATGTTGTCTGCTAGAAGAGACAAGTGTTGTTTCACCTGTGATAGTGTTGAGGTCTTTAGCCAATCTAGGCACAACTTCCCGACACTTTAGGAAGTCACTACCCCTGGGTCGTCTGTGTACATAGCGTGGACCTTGCCTATGGATACTAAACCCTTCGGTGGTACCCTTGAATCTGGAATTACACATATTCGTGTCTATAGGTCAAACCAACCAACCCTTCCGATTGGGAGATGAGGAATTATATGTACCATGTGTCCCTTCACTTGTTAGTGTGTTGTAATGATGATACTGAGATGTTGGTTGGGGTAAAAGCAGGTTTATTCAGGATGAATACATCCATCCCAGAAGGGGCACTTGAGCAACTGCTAACAATCGGAATGCAGGGGGCGTGGCCGAGCCGAGCAGCAAGATGGCCGCTTGGTGAAGTGGCTCTGCCGGCCGAGTACATTATCCGGCAATTATCCGAACAACTACTGCCCATCTACCCTTCTAGCTGGAGGGAACGGATAGCCTATGCGACGCGGCGCAGATTGATGCCCTTAACGTTGCGGAGGACTGTCGCTTACCGTGGGAGGCAGACCTCGTGGTTCTGAGGCCTGTGCCGAGAGGCGGCTGCATGGGAGGCCGGTGAGAGATTGCGGGCCCATCGATCTGCTGTTCCGAGCCTGCCGGAGCTGGGGTCGACTGCCGGGGCTCCTGGGGAGCGAGGAGAGGGGCCCGGGTGCAGGAGAATATGCTGAGCACTGCCCCAGATCTGTGACCAGCGGTAGATGCTGACGGGGGCTGGCTGTGCCCCAGGAGGAAATAACACGCGGCCGCTGCTGTTGGAGAACCTGGCCTCGTTAGCGGGGCGCCGCAGTGCCGCTCTAAGGAGGTGAACGAAGCGGTGCGGCACCTGGCGGTCCTGCGGACGTCTCCTCTGGTGCGGGGGCGGAGCTGGCTGGTGAGGCCTGGGGACGGAGAGCATGCCGAGAACGCGGCCGCCCGGAGGATCGATCGCTACGGAGTGCCTGCGGAGGTGTGGCCCAGGGACTCTGCACTGCCAACATCGGGTGAGCCTGGCGTCCCCGCTCCCTTAAGGTACAGTGTAATTGCGCATTGGGAGGCCCCTGCGGAGGAAGACGGGCCTCCGCTGCTGTTGGCCACGCAAGTTGGGCTACGCGGGTGGGCCCGAGGACTTCCATAGCGGAGAAGGGATAATTGCCCCCGGCGCATCGGCTTCCCCCGCTCTCCTCCCCTCGTTCTGGAGTGCAGTTTGTATAAAGCAGCAATACAGTCGCCGAGGGCGGGCGAGGTGGGGGACCAGTGGAGTGCACCTCCATACTTCTTGCTGGACTATGGCAACAGATGGAGACGAGGCTACTTAGCTGCATTAGACTTTCCTGACCAAGAGGAGGGGAAATGCACACCACAGGCCCACTCAATACTGAAAACGCACGAAGGAGTGAATAGCGACTGCACCACCGGTCCCTCTTTCAGACACAGTGAGACCCCCTGACAACTGCACCCAAACACAAACGAGTGGATAACTAACTCAAGACCACGCCAGGAAAGAACGAACTGTATTGCTGGGGTCTGTTGGTGGAGGAGGTGGGGACCCACTAAAGCGCACGCAGACGCCGCTGGCTGGTCGGCGAGGGGGCATGGTGGTGACAGCCAGAAAGACATCAGAGGCCAGTTAAGGCATAGTGGAAGTGGATGGTGATCGATCAGTGTCGACCCGACCTGTGACCTAACGGACAGTGCCCCATCTCATCTGCAGGCCTCTCCGGTTGCCACGGGCGTGGTGGACAGTGTTCGTACCAGTGGGAGGTGCATTGCGGTCACTGGGGTGCCACATGGTGGCTGGCTGCGCCATTCTTGCATCACGAGTGCGCTGCCGCCGTGGACCACTGGACACAATCTGGAGGACACCCACTGACCTCATGTAAGCGGCTGAACTAACTCCTGCGGTCAGCGTGGGTAGGGCGAAGTGGCTTTGGCGGATAGAGCACTGCTGCGACGTTTGGCAAGACGCTGAGACCGGAGCCTGCCCATAGACGGGGATAAATAGTCCCAACCCACGACGTGCGTGGACTGTTCGTGGGAGCTTCGGTCAGAGAATCCACACCCCGAAGTGTGCGCCACGACAAGGTCGCCGTTATGGGTAAACTGGATAATAAACAGGCCAAAATCAACTTTGAAAAACGCACCACACGGCTACAAGAAATGGGGTCGACGCCGATCACTGTGGTGCCCGAGACGCAGCTAGAACCTGAACAGGAGGAAGACATCAAAACTATGCTGAGAGAGGTGAAGGTCGGCTTGCGAGACAGATTCTAAACTAGACTCTCCGGTGTTGCGAATGGACCATGTCTCACAAAGAGTAGATAAGTACGAATCCCGCATTGACACACTGGAAACAAGGGTATCAGATTCAGATGATCGCCAAGTGGAAACGCAGGAGCGGCTACTCCGCATGGACAAGGTGCTTGAAGTAATTAAAGCGCGCAACGAAGACCTTGAAGCGAGGTCAAGAAGGAATAATGTCCGCATCACGGGCATTCCAGAATCCACGAACATAGAGCAATACATCGAAGGGTTACTAAGGGATCTGTTTGGTTCTGGACTGTCAGAGATGCTCCTGGTGGAAAGGGCGCATCGCACCCTGGGACCTAGGCCCCCCCCTGGCGCCCAGCCGCGGCCAATACTGGCTCGTCTTTTGAATTACAGAGACAGGGACACTGTGTTGAGGCTGGCCCGGGAAAAAGGAGACATACAACATCAGGAAAATAACATTGCTTTTTATCCGGACTTTACACAGGCTGTTCAAGCAGCGCGACAGGAATTCATCCCCGCCAAGAAGCTCTTTCAAAAATCAGGCACAAAATATGCTATGTTGTACCCCGCAAAGCTCAGGGTCCGGACTGGGGGTAAACCTATGATTTTCACCGAGGCCAGTGCTGCTTTGAAGTTTGCAAAACAAACGGCAAGGAAGCAGCAGATGAGAGATTCGGCAGCTGCGGCCTCCCCGAACAGCCAGCTAAGTGACAATGACTAATGTGTTTGCACGATGCTTTATATTAAAGATGTACGGTACACAGCCTGCAGCCAAACGGCCCTCTAGCCATGCTAAATGTTAATTGATTAACTGTTCTGGTAGTAAATAATTCTACTCGGCCACCCTGTTGTTCCTGCGACAGGGCAGTTTGCCGGCGAATCTTCGCCCCCCTGGGATGATTCCCTTCGGCCTTGAGTGTTCAGGGCTTCTGTTTGTAATGGGATGTATGGGGTATGCACAACCTGTTTGGGGGGTTGGTGTGGGGGGGGTGGGCAGGGGCTATTGTTGTTTTAATTGTTTGGTGTTTGATGCAGTACACATCAAGTTTCTGTTTATTGCAGTGCATGACTTGCTTTTCTCTGGGTATTTCGCGCATGTGGAATACTTGTCATTATACAGAGTCTGCCCCCATAAAGCTGGTGGGATATCGTAGGGAGCGACTGAAGGTACACCTCACTAATCGAGACACTGGCCGCCATAGAGCCACTTCTTACTACCACATTGAATGTCTAAATTGACCTGTGTCACTTGGAATGTGCGTCGCCTAAATGACCACAGAAAGTCATGGCTCGTGCAGTCCTACTTAGCGAGACATGCTGCGGACGTGTGCCTACTACAGGAGACCAATCTGAAAAGTACCGCTTGTGACAGACTGAAATCCACCAGGTGGAGCGAGATATATACCTCTTGTTACTCAAACTATTCCAGAGGAGTGGCCACATTAATTAGACGGGGCATTCCTTGGCAGACGGTAAAGGTAGTAAGTGACCCAGACGGGCGATATCTACTGGTATTGGGGACCCTATTTCACAAACAGGTACTCATTGCCAATATATACGGTCCCAATGTTGATGACCCCACTTTCTTCCAGCATGTATGGCACTGCATGCAATCCATGGGAGACGCAGCGATAATCGGGGGGGGGGCGATTTTAACACCGTACTGTCGCTTGAAGAGGGTAGGCACTTCACGTACGCATCACCCACAGACTGCTGCGGTTTTGAAGGGACTGCTTGCTGACTATAGCTTAATTGATACCCGGCGGGTGTTTCATCCCAGAACTCGGGAGGGCACATGCATTACACAGCAGCATCAAGCTTGGTCACGGTTAGATTTCTGGCTCACCTCCCAGGACCTCCACTCCTGGGTGACAGAGGCGACCCATCATGCTCGCACTCTGTCAGATCACTCACCAGTCGCGCTGACTCTGCAGGTGCCCAAACCTTACATACAGCCTTTTACGTGGCGCTTACCGCCCAACGCTCTTCTTGATGCAGCTTACCGGGAGGAGCTCCACACGCAGATTAAAGACTACTTTGACCATAACGTGGGCACCGTTAAGTCGGCAGGCGTGCTTTGGGAGGCGTTTAAGGTGGTCATCTGTGGGCACTGCATAGCGGGGCAGACCAGGGTACTCCGGGATATCCGCGGCAGCCTGAGCAGGCTTGAAAAGGAGCTACATACACTGGAGGCACAGTATTTCACAACACCTTCAGCCACCATCATGGGACAGATCTGCAGCAAACTCACAGAATACCAAGACGAGGCAGATAGGGAGGTAAAATTCCTACACAAACATGTCACTGCGCGTAGATATGGAGAGGGTGACAGGCCCGGCAGGACACTTGCGAATCTTCTGCGCCCACCCAGAGGCTCCACATTCATTACAGCGCTTAATACTCCTGCTGACGGGGTAGTGCACTCTCCGCCAGATATTCTCGCTACTATGCGTGATTTCTATATACCTCTCAAACAACTCCCCCCAGATTCGGTCCTAGCGGACTACTTCGATTCCATAGAGCTGGTGGGGTTTGGTAGATTGCACCGGGAGTACCTCGACATACCATTCACGGTAGAAGATGTGCGACAGGTCATCGGGAGCTTGCGGGCAGAAAAAGCGCCAGGTGCGGACGACCTCACTGCTAAATTCTACAAAGACTACTCGGAGTTACTAGCCCCCTACCTCCTGGCAGTATACCAGGAGGCACTACAAGAGGGAATTCTCCCTGGCTCGATGCGCGAAGCTATTATAATCACCCTCTTAAAACCGGACAAGGACCCCCAACAATGTGACTCATATCGCCCACTCTCATTAATAAATTTAGATGCCAAAATCTTCGCCAAACTTTTGGCTAATCGGCTTCAGCCCTTATTACCATTGATAGTGAGGCCGGACCAATCTGGCTTCGTGCCCGGCAGATCAACTTCCCACAATCTAAGAACGCTATTTGGGCTGCTGCACTACCTTGCCCCACATGTTTCCGCGATCGCGGCCCTCTTGGACGCCACTAAGGCGTTTGATTCTTTGGAATGGGGATTCCTGTTCCCGCTCCTTGGACGTCTAGGCCTGAGCCCCCTTTTTATCCGGCAAATTCAACTTCTCTACACGAGGCCTACTGCGCGGCTAAGGGTCAATGGGTTGATCTCGGAGCCAATAGAAATCATGCAGGGCACCAGACCAGGCTGTCCCCTGTCGCCGTTATTATTCGCGATCGCGACCGAACCACTGGCAGCTCGCCTGCGGCAGCACCACACGAACAGAGGGATAGGATTTACAACCAGAGCACTCACCGTGTCGATGTACGCGGACGACATCACTTTATACATGGTAAACCCGAAAGAAAACCTGTCGTCCATGACGCGTGAGGTTGTACGATACGGCGGACTCTCTGGAGTAAACATAAATTGGGGAAAGTCTGTAATTCTTCCACTTACACCCGGAACCCAGGCTTTCGTGACTGATTATCCGTTAATCTGGGCATCCGGCCCGATTCGATACCTGGGCATCTGGTTCAGCGATAATCTGTAGGAATTGTGGACAGCGAATTACGGCAGGGTGGTGGACTGGATCGAAGAGAGAGTCAAAAGATGTAAGACCCTTCCCCTTTCTCTGGCCGGCCGCATAGCCGTGGCCAAGATGATCATATTGCCGAAACTTTTATATCTCTTTGTAAACATTCCCTTGCCACTCACGGTGCAGTTTTTTAACCAACTCAGGTCACTCATGATTGAATTGGTATGGGCCGGAGGACAGCCCAGGATCTCCTGGGAGGTATTGACACTCCCACAAGCGCAGGGTGGCTTGGCGGCACCTGACTTTGTCCTCTACGCGCATAGTGCACAGGCACATTTCTTGCACTTTTGGGTGCATCCCACACCTTTTCAGCCACACGTTGCAATAGAAATCGATAGGGCAGCACCCCTCCCATTATCCACATCGCTATTCCACACATACAAACGCCCCCGCGATGAAATCGATACGGTACAAGTTCTGAGATGGGCATGGGAGGGTCTCCGCAAACGGGCACATTTAGACATATTATATGCTCCGTCCATGCCACTCCCAAACAATCCATTGATCCCTCCGCTTTTGGAGCCCAGAACGCACTACTGCACCTCCACGCATAATATAAAGAAAGGAGGTGATCTTTACCCTGAAGACACTTTTCTCACATTACAACAAATGTGCGATCCCACACTACCCTCAGCGCTAGATATGTTAACTTATCAGATTTGTGCATCCTGCAAAAAGAATTTCCCCACATTTCCTGAGCCGCCACCAAAATTTATTGGCGGTGGCATCGGGGCGGAAACTCATATTCGCATCTATAACAGCACCCAGAAAGCATTTCCGATCATTGTCCCAACCGCTTGCAGGGCCTGGGAGGAGGATTTGGGGGAGAGCATCACGGACAAGCAATGGGAACTTAGCTGTAGACAGATAGGCCGACTGTAACCAAATTACCGCCTCCGGCTCATCCACTTTAAGTATATCCATTGCCTCTATCGCACACCCATACAACTACATAAGATGGGGCTGTGCGAGGATGACCGCTGTTGGAGGTGCGGTACCCCCCGGGCGACCTTCCTACATTTAGCATGGCAGTGTAGACCTATCGCAAATTATTGGACCAATATACTTTGCCACATAAAGGCCATCACTGGGCTGGATCTCCCCCAAACGCCACTGGTAGCATTGTTGGGGGTTATGGAGATAGTGCCACCTAAACTTCGCAGACTACCGGAAATACTACTCTTAATGGCAAAACGGCAGGTAGCAATACGTTGGGGGGCGGCCCTGCCTCCCACGACGAAGGAGTGGGTTGCTAGTGTGACATACTGTAGGGCACAGCTGACAACCTATTGGGAATTGGTGCCAACAAGATCCCGCCCTAGAGATATGTGGGAACCCTTTGTGAACTGGCTACATTCAGCAGATGCAGTAGACTTGTGACATAAAAAGATTGTACTATATGTCCATGAAGATGTTGTGTCCAAGAATGAGATGCATAAGCTTGCCCTGTGTTGTGTGCTGAGGTATAATGCCTCTTGATGTAGTTGTAAACAGGCACTTACTTCTGCTTCGGACAATGTAATGGGGGGCCTTGAATGTTGGAAGCGTACTGGGATTTCGAACTGAATAAGACACTAAATGGACAGTCTTGCACTGCACGTTATGTTACTGTTGTACAATTTATGAGAAATGCAAATAAAAAGAATTTAAAAAAACAAAAAAAAACAATCGGAATGCAGAGCTCAGTGACCTGAAAGCACATTCTAAACCCAAGACATTCCAAGCTAAGGGCTTGCTCATTACCACACATCTCCTTTTTATAAAACAAGAAATGATGCGAAGTTAACAAAATAACAATAAAGATCAAATGAAACAAGTTATTTTTTTGAGACAAATTCAACAGTTACAAAACACTGTACCCATACCCCCCTCCCGAAAAAAAAATAATTAGAAAAGAAAGAAAAAGAAGGAAGAGAGAAGAAAAGAGGAAAAGAAAAGAAGAAAAGAAAAGAAAAATTGAAGAAGAAATACTAAGTTAATCAACGTAAAACAAAGTCATTCCATTTCTTTGGCCGCACGGAAGTGCGAACACTCTTTCTGATGGTTTGTGTCAACAAATTGTTTTTTGAATAACTCAATTTTGTCAGGCAAAGAAAAACACTGAGGATAACATTTCTCAGTATTATCAGACATGACATTGTGAGGAACCAAAGTTACACGAGAAAAACCCCACCAATTCCCGTCAGAAAGTTTCACAGAGTTCTTTCCCAGCTCACAAATTTGCACAGGATCCTTTAATTTGGATAAACCTTTGCCTACAAGTATTGGATTTTTCACAAGTACCCAATCACCTATTTTTAGTCTGCATTCTTTCTTTAGACCAGGATTGGCTTTAACAGCTCTCTTTAAATTGACAAGATTTGAGTTAAGTTCAGCCGACTTCCACCATTCATCCACACTCCCAACCTTCTGTTAAATTCTTGTGGTCCAAAAAGGACAAAGTTCAGTAGTAGGTTCTCTACCCCCTCATCAACTCATAGGGAGATTTCCCAGTTACAGAATGTGGTGTGGTGCGGTGAGACCAAACCAGATCTTGAATAGACTTGGCAACACATGAATTGCTTTTGATGGAAGACTGAATACATTCCACAAGTACTTTGTTGAAGCGTTCAACTTTCCCATTACTTTGGGGATGATAAAGAGGTGTCCTCAAGTGTTTTATGGCACAATTTAAGAATGAAGACATCTCAATTGAAGTAAACTGAACTCCATTGTCAGTAAGAATCTCACCAGGAAGACCTTCTCTTGAAAATACCCTTTGGAAACACTCAATAGCTTTTTTGGTAGTAGGTTCGGAAATTGCCTCAACTTCAACCCATCTAGAAAGATGATCCACCATGACAATGAAGTATCTCATGTGGTTAGGAAGAATTTGATAGGGACCAAAGAAGTCTACACCAATGCGCTGCCAAGGTCTTTTGGGACACAAACTAACAGACTCAACTTGAGGTTCAGTTATTAAAACCTTGTCGCTAAGTTTGCATTTAACCAAATTCCTCAACTTCGAAGTCCATGCGAGGCCACCAAAATTTCTCTCTAATTTTTCTCTTGGTCAGGGTGGAACCTAAATGACCACTATGTGCTAAACTGTTTAAACGTTCACGAAAACAAGAGGGTGCCACTAGTTTGTCTCCACGTACTAAAATGTCACCTTCTAAAGACAACTCATCTAAAACTTTCCAAAACATCTGAATTTCATGTTGCAAAAGGGTTTCTTTGGGCCAACCAGATTTTACAAAAGCAATGACTTGGCTGAGAATGCGGTCAGATTCAATAGCAGAAATCCAATCTTGCTCACAAAAAGTAGCATCTCCTATATAGGCAATAAAGCACTCCTCAATTTCTGTTTCCCACTCAAGATTTTCAGGTTCATCAATGGGAAGTCTGGAGAGACAGTCTGCACTGGAATTTTTCCCACCAGGAATATACTCAATGGAGAAAGTAAATTCTAAAAGTTTTGCTGCTTCTGTTTGAAAGATGTCCAATGCCGATGAGAAGCGATGGGTGAAGAAATGTCCAATTCGACCCAGATCGTCGCCAGATTTGTAATGATGATACTGAGATGTTGGTTGGGGTAAAAGCAGGTTTATTCAGGATGAATACATCCGTCCCAGAAGGGGCACTCAAGCAACTGCTAACAATCGGAATGCAGAGCTCAGGGACCTCAAAGCACATTCTAAACCCAAGACATTCCAAGCTAAGGGCTTGCTCATTACCACATGTGTTATTTGTGATACCCTTAACAGGTGTGGGTGAAGGGATGCTCGGTGTTCTCAGGTCGTTGATTTTTGCAAACCCGTAACAGGCAGTCTGTTGCACAGTTCTGTTCAGGAAAATCATTTGTAATGGTATGAGGCAAGCTCTGAATAAAGTCTGTTCCCTGAACTTGCCACGCTCTTGTCCCCTAGATAGATTTTGTGTTTATGGTGTCTCTCCAGTAGTCGAACCCCTGTATAGACAGTTGGGAGATAAAAGGTGCTGAATATATCAGTTTAGCATTAGTCAGCATAATCTTTTTCGCTGTTGCATTGGTCTGTGCAAGTTTTTAGTAGAACAATTCTGGGTCTGATGTGTTGAACCCTGAAAAGTATGCGAATTTCTGTGTGAATGTGGCAGAACTACCTTTTGGTGGTGTTGGGCAATGTTCCTTCCCATTGATGGCAAATGTTAGCAGTGCGTGGCACACTTGCCCAATGCAATAAATGATGACCATAATGCTGATAACAAAACATGGTATTGTAGTCAGTGGTATCCTCATACAATTCCCTTTAAGAAAATGCAGCAGACTGTTCTAAATCTGTAAGCATAGTATTTACAGTTTCAATGTCACAGTCATCAGAAAGTGTACTGGGGTAATGAAATCATTTAAAGAAATTTTAAACAAATGTGGAATTTTTAAATGTTCAGTGGGGCCATGTACATAATATGAAACTTTATCCCAAACTATACCATTAGGTACCGGAATTGCTGTAATGTTCACTGGGACAAGTCTCTTTGTTCACGATGTGATGACGTATGTGGTTTCAGGACCAAGTTCACAGATTGTATTGCAGAGCGTTCTGGGAGATAATGTCCGTTCAGAAGCAGGAGAAAGACCTTCACTGTGCCAATCCAAATTAACAGGTATACTATCCCTATTGCGAACCAAATATGCAACCAAGGTGGCACTAAGTAAGTCTTTTAGAGTAAAAGATAGAATTGTAGAAGTTTCTCTTTCTTTGAAATGGGTGACGTTTGATCAGATTCACTTGGATCTGAGGAAAAGTCATCGAAGTTGATGAAGTAGCCAGACGCAGTTCGATCTACCTTTTGTAGCTGCGCAGGTTTTGTCTATATTAACGTTTGAAGGCACGTTAATATAGACATCGTTGTTGGGCCAAATTGCAACTTGCATTGTTGTTTCATCTTGATGTTTTTCAGTTTCAACTGGAATGATTTGTGCTCCATTATTTGGTACTCCTTCACTCTAGGTAGTGGAATCATGAAAAGTCATTAGTTTTTCCATCTGAACTTCCTGGACAGTAGCAAGAGGAGATCTGCGGCTACTCGGGGCCCCACGAGGCCTACTGTTGAGAATCGGCCACATGATGCGGTTTGATCAGATCAATGGAGACAAATCTTTTCTCTTTTTTGCCAGCAAGAGGCGGAAGAAGTAGTGTTCTTGTTCCTACAATCGCTAGGACGGGTACATGTGCTCTGTAGGATGGCCCAAACTCCCTCCTGTCCGCGATATTCTCCCTTACCGGGTCCCCAATCTGTGGGACCAAGGCAGGTCTTGCCAAAACTGGTTTCACTTCCCCTGTGGCGGTGCGTTTGACTTGCACGTTGCTTTGTAGTGCTCGAAATTCATAGAGTTCCTATAAAACAGCCAAACGGTCATTCAGTTCAAATGGTTTTGCATCCACCACTGTGCTGGCACAATCGAGATCAGGTACCAACATTCTTGTCCCAAACAGGATTTCTTAAGGGGTACGGCCTGTCAAGGACTTTCTTGGCATATTATTAAGTGCCCTCTGGACACTTAATAATAGAGTAGAGGTAGAGGTGATTGACCCAAACACCACCCGTGCCTAATACTCTAGCTGTTAAGGATTGCTTTAGGTCACGGTTTTTTCCTCTCCACCACCGAATTTCCCTCGGGATGGTAGCGGGAGGAGTACTGCAAGGCCACGCCCATACTTTCCATGGCTTCCTTGTAAGCCCGAGAGCTAAACGCAGGGCCACGGTCGGAATGTAACGTGCCAATTGCGTATGTCCCGATGGAGACTCACAAATCCTTTATAACAGTAGAGCGTCAGCCGAGCGCTAGGGCCAAACCCACAGGAAACTAGAGTATGAATTCACTGCCACCAAGATGTACTTGTAAGCCCCGTCTGAATTTAAGGGGCCGCAGTGGTCCAAATAGACACATGCGAGTGGTCTGTCTAATATCAGTAATGGTGTTTCTGGTGGCCTGTGAATGGTGGAACCCTTCAACTGCTGGCAAATATCGCACTGCAGAACATACTCCTTAGTTTGTTTTGTCAGTCCTGACCACCAGTAATGCTGCTTCAATAATTAAATTGTTGCAGTGACTCCTGCGTGAGCAGGTCCCAGACCCTCGTGTGCAGCTAGAATTAAACCTAATCTGCGATCTTTGTTTGGTATTACTCTATCCCCCACTCCTGGAATTTGAGCATACGGTGTGTTGTGCGCATCTAACTTGTAGGGGTACTTGAGTGGAAAGCCTTCTGGCAGCACGGCAGAGATGTTCTTTGTGGCATTGATAGCTACTAGTATATCTCTGTCTACTCTCGTGTGTGAACAAGTGATTGTGGCAACGGCAGCAGTTCTCACTGTCGCATTGGCGGCTTTATCAGCCAGTGAATTCCATTCAACGTGTATGCCAACACGCTGATGACTCAAGGTGTCAATAACTTGAGCCCGTGGCAGGCATTCTTTCAGCTTTGGCACTTGTTCCCATAACAATTTATGTTTTATCGTGCCACCCTTAGCGTCTTTAAACCCATTCTGGCACCAGTAGTGAAGATATTCATTGTAAAATTGCACACAGTAGAATGAATCGCACACCATCAGTGTGGGGAATTCCCGATCAGATTCCTGGGTTTCACCAATTTTTATAGATGTTTCATCAACGGCTTTGCGTCTTTGGCGTCTCCCATTACAAAACTCCTGAAAAATGATATGCCTTTTTCTTAGACGCCAGCTGCTTAAGAAGCCTTTTTGTTTCTAAAAACTGCTTTTGTAACTGCCCCCATCTTGAAACATCCCGATTCCTCTCTGCCATTTATAGTAGAAGCAGATGCTTCCCGGGTGGCCATTTGAGGCATATTATCCCGGAGAGACAGACAAACGGGATAACTCCAACCTGTTGCCTTTTATTCACACAAACTCACGCCTACTGAACAGAACTATTCGGTGAGAGACAGGGAGTTATTGGCAATTAAACGCGCTTTTGAAGAATCGGGTCAGTATTTGCTAGGGGCTTTGCATACTGTTACCGTCATCACTGATCACAGAAAGCCACAGTTCTTGAAAGCAGCTAGGGCTTTATCCATGCGACAGTTACAATGGACACATTATTTCAGCAATTTTGATTACCTCATACAGTTTCAGGCGGGCAAGAAACATGGTAAGGCAGACACCCTGTCACGCTATGGCTATGATATACCCGATACTCAGAACACTCACGACCAACCCCTTATCTTAAGTCCCGAACATATTATGGGAGTTATATGTTCAGAGGATTTATTCTTGAAAGAGGTACTCCATGCACAAGACACAGAGGAAACAAAAGAGTATGAAAACAAACACAAGGGAGTGAGAAGTCAGAATCTGTTATACATACAAGGAGGCTTAGTGCTCCTTACTAAGGCCTTACATTAACAGGCTCTGGATTGGTGTCATTCGCATATGTTAGCAGGACACCCAGGTTATAAGAAAACCATTGCCTTACTTAAAAGATCTTTTTGGTGGCCATCTATGGGTCAGGACACGCACCTATACATTCAGCAGGGTCATATCTGTGCCCAGAGCAAGAGCTCCCACCAAGTCCCAATGCGGCTGTTAACTCCAATGCCCACACTTCTACGCCATGGCACTCCATTTCTATGGACTTTATTGTTGAGCTTCCACCCACTAAGCAGGGGTCATATTTGTGGTTGTAGACATGTTGTCCAAAATGTCCCATTTTCTACCTTTGAAAAGTCTACCTAACTCTAAGGAACTTGCTTCTGTCTTTCTACAGCATGTAGTAAGGATTCCTGTCCTTCCATTCGTTATTGTATCAGATCGAGGCCCTCAATTTGTGTCTAAATTCTGGAAGGGTTTGGGTACACTGTTGCAAATAGACGTGAGACTTTCTTCTGCACATCATCCCCAGAAAGATGGGCAGACTGAAAGGGTGAATCATTGCATTGAACAATACCTGAGGTGTCAACTGTTACACAATTCTGAGGAATGGAATACCTTTCATTGGACTGCAGAATTTGCGTATAATAATGGTGAACACTCTTCCATAGTTCTTTCTCCTTTTTTCTGCAATTTTGGCTTTCACCCTCGCTGTGGGCTCTCGTCTCCTTCTGTTACCTCTTCCACTCCTGCAGCCTTGGAATTCGTGACTCACCTTCAGGGAATACATACACAGGCCCAGAGAAACCTAGAAGAGGTGAAGAGTAGGTATAAAGATAACGCAGATCAACATCGGAGACCATCTCCTGATTATGCGTCTGGAGATAAAGTACGTTTGTCCACAAGAAACATCAATATAAAAGGAACAAGAAAGTTCAAACCACGCTTTATTGGTCCTTATGTTATCTCCAAAGTGGTGAACCCTGTTGCCATGGAATTAGACTTGCCTGTCTCTTTGAAGATCCATCCGGTTTTTCACGTTTCTCTACTGAAGCCTGTAGTTACTTGAACTGTGATACCTATACAGCCTCCCCCCGTATTGGTCGAAGACGAGCCTGAATACGAAGTAGACTATATTGTGGACTCCCGTAGAGTGCGACGCAGGCTGCAGTATCTGATACATTGGAAAGGGTATGGGCCTGAGGAACGGACTTGGGTAACCGCTAGTCATGTTCATGTCCCCAGGCTTTTGCGGTTGTTCCATAGGCGTTATCCAGCTAAACCTAAACCAGTTGGGGGGGTTTAGGCGGAAAGTACCGTCATGAGTGCCCCGCTCGCCGACGGACGGTAGCGTGCGGGGCGGTGCCTAGTGCAGATAATGGGGGCAGTCTGTGAATGGAGCGCGCTTCGTATTCCATCACAGATTCCCACGAGCATTGCCGCACTCCTGTTTCTGCCGCACTTACCTGTTTTCCTCTTGTTGGACGCCGTCGGGTCGTGGAGACGTCTCCGGCGCGTTCTTGCTGCGACTGGAGAAGTCTTCCCTTCTGGGTCGCATTCTCCTTTCCAGGGCGTCAGCTGGTCTTGGTGTTTCCCTCGCCGGCTGTTCCTTGCACATTTCCGATTCTCCTGATCAGCGCTCTCAGAACTCCTTTCACTTCTCCAGACCTGCATGGAGAAAAATAAGGAGAAGGATGTATTTAAAGAATCCTCGCCTCCTAACTCGCGGTAGGATCGAAGAATAGTATTTCTATAAATTAATTTACTTATCTGATGTCTTGCTTGCCACGCAGTGGGGTTTGGAGCTTCTTCTTTAGAATTTTCAGCATCTTCCCTTATGCTGGAAAATAAGAGAGTTCTAATAGGTTATTTTCCTGAATCCTAAGGATAGCCTATTCTAATTTTGACCCAGCACCTTTTTGTGCAGCGTTTCTCTTAATTTTATCCTGTCTAGGAAAATGTTTTTTGTTTTTTTCCTAGTAGTATCAGGATAGATGTATTTTGGGGGATTTTGTGGATATAATGGTGGCCTTTGTTAAGGTTAGTGCTGTTCACGCTTTTCATAAATTGAATACCGTGGTTCTGCCGCCCTAACGTTAATGCTTAGTGCCTTTTATGCTTATAGACACAACAGTTCTAAGTTAATTCCTGCACATCTACACCTGAAAATGAATTTGAAGAGGGATGTTCATCAGGTATATCATTTCTAATATATGTCACATTATTATTCATATGACTTACCTCTGTATGTATGGATATACTTACCCTATGTTATTTTCACATAGGCTGTATCTGCAGTCTACCCTGTAGGAATATTGTGCCATCATGTTCGACTCCTTCTCCCTTTCCTTGTTTTGGTTTTCCCTATTCTCCACTTTCACCTCTTTGGCTTTGACTGTGTTGGGCTGATTTGGTGGGTGAGGGAAGTTGGGATCCGGCATCTATTCGTCCCCTTTGCCTCTGCAGAAACACCAGTGAGCTCCACACTGCAAACCAGCAGTCCGGTTACCAGTCCCGCTGCTAACTTTGCCACTGTAATGAATCCACAGGCAGCTTGGTGGCCAAGGGTGCGGGAGTCTACTTGGCAGAGCCTAAGAAACATATCGCTGAACTGGCTACAACAGCTGCAAACCAGCAGTCTGGTCAACAGTCGCCCCCCTCTACCCCCGGGTGGCCAAATGATCTTATAATTTTTCAACAGTTGCATCAAGAGACTCCCTATGTGGTCCTTCAGATGGTGTTTTCCCTCCAAAGGAGCCTCTTTATGAAGATGCGCAATGTTCTCAAACCAGAGGCTACTTAAAGGCAGCAGTCAGTTCACTGCCCGCCAAACGCAGCAAACAGACGTGGACTGCATCATTAGTCCACCTGCTGCTCAATGGACCCAGGCCCCAGCAGTAAATACATTACTCTCTTCCACGAAGCCATCTAATTTGGACAGTTCAGGAAACATTGCTCACTGATCCGGTGGTATGGAACCAAATGATCAGTCTCTTCTGGAACTGTCCATTTTTCTTACAGTCCATTCGGAACCCTGGTCCGCAAGATAAACCTGTCCCCAATACGATTACACCTTCCCCCAGCACAATCTGGTCACAACTCTTGCAAACATTACAATCTACTGTCTTTGCTTTAAATTATCATTCAGGCAAACTGGATGTACAAGTTGACCTTTTGAAGTCGCTAGCTGTTTTTCCGGCAAGGATAGACAATAAACTTGACAACCTAACCTAAACAAACTAATCCATAGAGCACAATCAAACACCAGTCTTGCGCAGTATGTTTGCTGCTGTTCTCCCATCATAGACAGACTGTCTTCGCTTCCGATGTTCCTTAATGCTGTCCTGACTGAAATCAAGGGACTCCCCGGTGGCTCTGGCCAATGCCAAAAACCCACATGTGCAACTTCACAACAAATACCTGTGGCCCACAACAGCAAAACATCTGATGTGTATTCTAGTTCTGGTCCAGAACCTGAGGTTCCCCAGTCGGCGTCCAGCCCATCGGTAACCAGCAAAACTGTTGCCACTCAGACCCACGCCCGCTCTGACTGACCCCCTGGAAAAACTGCCTCAGGTGAACTGCAGTCAACATGCCCTTCCAGTAATATAAGCATTCAGTCAAAGACTTCGAGTCCCATGCTGTCAGAGGCTCAATCCTCACCACTTCTAGAAGGAGTCCCTACTTCAGCGATAAGTCGATCCTTGGAGAAATGGTTACCGATGAACCTCAGCCGTCATGGCCCCTCAGTAAGAGGGAAAGGAAAAAACTGCGAAAACAGTGAAATAAGACAAACAGTAACACCTCCAACAGCTATCGCAAAATCCACCGCAGATCCATCAAGATGGCCCAGTGCAGCACGAAGGCACCGCAAGGCCCTCCTGGCGGTGGGCAGAGTCAATCGTCAAGGCAACAAGGTGCAGACTCAGAGGCTGCAACAACAAGTATCACTAGTGTGGACCTAAGTGAAAATGGACAGTTGACCAACCAAGACATTCCTGCTGAACATTCTAGGCCCCCCATCTTGGTTAACAGCAACCCTGACTGAGCCTGGAAGGACAGCCTTCGAGTAACACTTATAAAGACCCTGGGACCTATGAATCCCCAGCTGGAACCAGTACAAAGAATTGAGCTCTTCCTGCATGGTTCTCAGGAGGGGCCCGCCCAGGTCTCATGGTCCACAGCAGAAAGCCGTAGTACTGCAACCTTTAAGCTCAAAATTATTGTTCATTCCTGTTAAACCTGGCATCTTTTGCCCTGTTTACCCTGTCTTTTTTGCTTTCTGACCTCCCGGTTTTGACTCTGTTTTTGCTGGTTTAGTGTCTCTGCGCACTTTCTCACTGCTGATCGGTGTTAAAGTGCAAGTGTTCCTAAGGTAAATTGTGTTATGGATTGGTCTTTCCATGATTGGCTGTTTGATTTACTGCTAAGTCCCTAGTACAGTGCACTGTGAGTGCCCAGGGCCTGTAGATCAAATGCTACTAGTGGGCCTGCAGCACTGGATTGTGCCACCCACAGAAGTAGCCGTGTAAGTGTATCTCAGACCTCCGACTATAGTGTCTGCGTGCAGTTTTTAACTGCCATGTCGACCTGGCAAGTGCACCCAATTACCAGACCCTAACCTTTCCTTGTCTTACATGTAAGGCACCGCTCAGGTAGGCCCAGCATACCCCCAAGGGCAGGGTGCAGTGTATGTGAAAGGTCGGACATGTACTGGTGTGTATGATATGTCCTGATAGTGAAATACAGTGCATTTCGTTTTTCACTATTGAGAGGCTATCGGTCCCATAGGATAGAATGGGTGACCCTCAATCACAGAAATGTAGCGCTCTAGTATTCGGATAGAACGTGGTATCCCGATCACGTGACTAGACTCAGGAACGTATTTCGATCACGCAAGAAGACAGACGGTTTAAACTGACGCGCTACGCTTGGCGCTTAGGTCGACTGCCGCAACATACTTACCGGCTGCCCTTTGGCTAGACGTGTAGAGTGGTAGATCGACTCCCTGAAGATTGCCGTGGACTAATAGCAAACTCGGATGCTAAGAATATAGTTAAGCCACCCTAGATAACTTTTCCCAGTGGCATTCTTTTGATGCTACATTACCTGTTTAAATACGGGTTTCTGTATGAAAAGGCAGAGTTTACGGTCTCATAGCACGATAGAGTTTCTATCGGCTTTAGACCAATTCATTGCCCACATACTGACCGAAAGAAATATTTTCTATCCCAATCCTACCTCTCCATTACAGATTACATTCCTTGTTGTTTGGTTTTGTCTCTGCGATTGATATGACCGGCATTAAGCATGTCCTTATCGGCTCACACTATTTATCCATATCCCTAACTGTAGGTGCCTTCGCAGTGATGAAACGTTGTTGGTCTCAAGATATGTTGAGATTCTATCCATGTTGACAGGAACGCTATGCATTGGAATAGGACGAAGTGTCCATTATATTGAGGTAGTCATGCCTATTATTCTCCTTATAGTTAGATGAGAGGACCTCCAACATTTTATGACACATCTTAAGTTCTTCCCTTTCTTTAACAACTACAGGACATTGTAAGACGGTTCCTTTTGACAGAATCAGGACCAGCAGATAGGTCTTTCCCATTTGCCGGGTACCTACAAAAGAGGATACATGAGTACTAGGTCTGCCTCTCTACCTATACCCCCTCTATTTCTCTGACTCAGTATTGCTTCTTCTGAAACAGAAATGCACTGGGACTGCTTTTGAGGTCCTGACACTGACAGCATGCTACTATAACTCTGTCAAGAGACAACACCATTCTCTCTCTCTCTACCAACCTACTGGGATTTCACATGGGGTCTCGCTATGCAGACAGCATGCCAGTAGCAGTCTAATATAATTCATCATTCACTTTCTATTTATTTGAGCACCTCGTAAGGAATTTTTTGCGTTGGGTCTATGTGTGAATGCATCTGATGCACAACCCTATAAACATATCCACTAGACTATTCTGGTTTGACAAATCTGGTACGCTCTTGCACGTTGGATTAAGCATATTGACATCGTTATTGACTTTGGATTGAGATTTCGACATTATTTATATATATTTTTATTCCTATTCATAGGACCTTTGAGAAAATACCTTTTGTAATCTTCTTTCTTTCCCCCTACTCTCAATCGCTTAATCAAGAGAAGAACCTGTGCCCCGAGTAAGGTTTGGCCTCAACTTGGCCTTCACCGAATCACGCATCGGCACATGACGTAACAGGAATACTTGAGTGTTATTTGTACTGAAACATATGGACATCATTGGATCTATGGTTTAAAATAATTACGCTAAGATCGGAACCATAATATACAGGAATGTTATGAATTTCATGATGCACTGAAGTGTTCTCCCAAGTTTATATGAGAACCATCTTTTGAATAGCCATATCTTAGTTCCCAAACTCAAGTACTTTACTGTGATTCCTGATTTATGCTGACAAATCCTTGTTTGTTTGCACTATGAGTATGTTAGTGGAATGAGTATGGCTGTTGCATGAGATAAAGTGGTTGAGGAGAGATTGAACTTGAATGAATGGAAGAGGGGTGAGAGAAGAAAGTCATATTTATTATTATATATTTTTGTATTATGTCAATATTGGTCATTATACAGGATTGCTACTATATTTAAATAAAAATTGAATAAATTAGATAAAGACCAGTTAGTAATGTTTGTGCCAAATTGAAATCTCGATCCATCTTTATTATTTTATTTACAGCAAGATATTTCCGCTCTAATCTATCATTGGCAGGTGGCATTTTTCCTTTTCGTTAAGGGTTGTTTACGCTTTGGGAGATATTTTGTAACATCTTACAAGTATAACTTTCCATTGGGACAAGATAGGAGATTGGAGTTTAGTATGCCTGAACTCAGAATTTAAAAATACATCTTTTAATAAAGATGTTTTTTTAAATTGTGTTTTTGAAAATGCCACTTTTAGAAAGTAGGCATTTTCTTGCTTAACCATCCTGTGTGCCTCAGCTGGGTTGTGGATTGACTGTCTGGCTTTGGAGTGACAGGGACCGGGGATGTGCATTCACTGTAGACAGCCACTGGGGGGTGGTCCTGCCTTTCCTGGATAAGTTAGGGCTGGGCTGAATACACCTGGGCTTCATTTAGAGTAGTGGGTGGAGATTTCCGTGCACCTGAATAGGCCTGCTCTGCCTTACATAATTCTGTCTCCACCTCCTGCCAGGAAGCTAGGACAGAACTAGTTTGGACTAAGCACAATAGAACAAAGGGAAATGTGGTATAAATATTGGGGACCAGACCCCAGAACTCTTTTGAATCAAGAAACCTGCCAAGTAGAAGAGCTGGAGAAGCTGTTCGGAGGAACTTCCACTTTGCAATGTGCTTTGCTGTGTTGGCCTGCAGTGGCTGCTTCTGTCTCGGGCAGAGAAGGACTGGACTGAACTTTCTGCACTTCTTTGTTGGAGTCTCTCCAAGGACTTGAGGTAGAGCTTGCCCCCTGTTCAAGAAGACTCAGAAACAGCAAAGACTTCAAGTTCGTCTGCTACCAGCACTGGTGTGAGAGGCCGGCTTAGTATATGGTGCACACTTATTTAAGTGAAGCACCCTGCACTAAGCCAGACAACCCTTATGGTGATTTTAGTGGTCTTAGACAACCTTAGAAAGCTCTTTAAGTGGTAGCTGTGGAGAGCAGTCTTCAGGCTTAGTCCAGAAGGAGTGTAAAGCAGCTTGTTTTACCAGTACTTAATCTTATGGTATAGGTTAAGTGAAAGAACAAAACAGTGTAGTTACAAAAATATGTATTTATTATACACACTCACTAACACATTGCAATATCACCTACCCGGAGATATAATCACAATACTTTGGAAATAGAACACGAAAGTAGCACAAATACACAGTGGTCTCCAGAGGGAGACCAAACCATATGCTAAAATAGTGGAATGCGAACCACGACTCAAGTCGAGACTGGACCCAGAAGACGTAGAAGTGCTGAGGACCCAAGGAACCACCCGAGGAAAGTACCCAGGAACCCCACGGAGGCCGTGTGCAGAGCGTGAACACGACTGCGTGATCAACACAAGTCAATGGGTAAGTCGGGGTTGCAGTTTTAAAGAAGGACCTTTCCAGAGGACCCTGAAGAAACCCTGTGGCAGATGGAAGGTTGGAGAGTCACTCCACCAGTGGATACCCCAGGAACCAGGATACCTACACCAGGGAAGCCAGGTGCATAGGTGCGAAGTGACGTCGGAAACCGCCGAAGACCACAATGTAGGACTTCAGGAAAGATGCCGCTGGAGAAGACGATGGAGTCCGGTGGAACCCAAAGGTGGATTCAAGATAAGAGGAACCTGCAAGCAGAGGGGACAGAGTCTATGCCACGCAGGAGTGAACAGGAGGCACGGAAGACGAATGCCTACCGATGTGGTAGATGCAGGAGAGGTGACGGTGCCCTTGAAGTTGCAGCTGTGCGGACCAGGCGATGCTGTGGAAGACCATGAGCCATTCACGAGCTGTCCGGTGTCGGGAGCCAGGGGATCAGTGTCCGGCAGGGGTACCAACAAGCCTTGGCAACGGCAACCAACGTAGTCATCGAAAAAAGTGCAGTGTCGGGACCAGCGAGGTCCAAGTGACTCACCACGATCAGGTAAGTCAGAGCAGGCCCGAGCAAGCAGGGGAGCCCACTGGAGCCAAAGAAGACCTTCAATAGGACCCACAGGCTGGAGGCACAGGAGTCGCAAGAGGACCTCGAGCATCTCACCAATGAAGAAGGCCCACGGTGCAGAGGATGCGGTGAGGGGGCGAAGATCTTGGTTGCAGGAGATACTTGAGGTTGGAGCTTCTTGGAGACCAAAGATCTCTGGAGGAGTCAACAAGCCTTGGCAACGGCAAGTTGACGTGGCGCACAGGGGTTTTATTGCAGCAGGTTCCGAGGAGGGATACTGGTCTCAAACTTTGTGAGAAGACAGCGCAGGCCTCGAGGGAGTGGCAGAACCACCACCTGTGTTGCTGAGCCTTTCGCAGTCTGTGGGAGCCCAGGATCAGCAGACCGGTCAGCTGTGTTGCGGTGCCTGCAGATGCAGGGGAGTGACTCCCTCACTCCAAGGGAGATTCCTTTGGGTGTCTTGGATGTCCACAGGCCTTATGAAAAACCTGTATGGAGCACGGGCACAGACGTTGCAGAAGACTGGCAGGACGACGAGACCAGGAGCAACAGGAGTTTTCCCAGTTGCAGTCTCGTTTCCCAAAGCGATGTCCAGCGTGCCCAAATGGTTGAAGTTGAAGTGGTGTTGGATCTGAATCTTGTCCCACGATGAATCTAGGGACCCACCCACAGTTAAGCCCTTAAGTACCCTAAGGAAAGGGTTGGGACTATTCAGGGGTCCCTCCCAGAGGAGGGGCTGAACAGTGGGGAGGAGACTCCCATGTCCTTTGTCCAGTTCCGCGCCAGAGTGGGAGCCAACGACTCCTTGAACTGGTTTCAACTGGAGTATGCAAGAAGGGCACCAAATGTGCCCTTCAAAGCGGTCTTGTGGCGCTGGCAAGCGCCCCCACCCTGTCCCAATACACTAAATACTGTCTGGGAGGAGGTCACACCTCCCTGTGACAGGGTACCTATTGTTCTGCCTTCTCCTTCTCGAGCTTGGCTCAGCAGCAGGAGGGCAGAATCGTGTCTCTGGTTGGCAGCAGCACTAGCTTGCTGTCTGGGTCTTGAAGACTGGTACCGGGAACACTGAGGGCCTCCCGGAGGAGCTTTACAGTTCATGGAATCATAACTCCCACTTTTCCAACATGTTTGATACCCAACACGACAGGGTTCATCCCAGCCAGTTTAGAGACAGTCATCGCGTAATGATGCATGGCCACTCTATATACCTTAATGGCTGATGCACTTACACCACAGGAGAATGGACTCCGAAGGTTGTATGGGTGTCCTGCTCATGCAGGGGCACCCTCACATTTAGAACCAAGCACCCTGCCTTCAGCTTCAGGATTGAAAGGCCTGCCTTAGGGGTGACTTATAGATTTTAAGTATAGTGACCTCAGATATAGGAAAACCTATATCTGTTGTAAGTGGTGCTAGCACCAGCTTACACAGGCTTCAATGACAGGCCTGGAGTCACAATTTGAGCGGTCTTCCATGGGTGGCATAATACATGCTGCAGCTCATGGGAGACCCCTGGTGTACCTATGCCCTGGGTCCCTTAGTACCATATACTAGGGACTTACAAGGGGACATCAGTAGCCAATCTGGAGTGTACCGAAGTACTCCCCTTGTCCAAATTAGGGAGGAAGCACAGAGACTGGGGTCCTGATTAGCAGGATCCCAGTCAGACTAGTCATAAACCACAGTAACACCAGCCAAAAGGTGGGGGTAAACATGCAGAAGGATCCTACCTTCCTACAACTGGGAACTGTGTGTTTTGTGCTGCAACAGAAGAAAAAGCAACCTGACGCTAGCAACAACGCCGCTGCCGGCTCAGTGTCCTGAAGGCACCGCAGAGGGCACTGCCGCACTTCACACCACAACCCTGGTCTCACTGAAGACGCCGTTCGCCACCGAGCCACTGCTTGCACGTGTCGCCTGTGGGCACTGCACTCCACACCGCCTCACTTCACACTGCCGTCATGGTATCCCCGCCGCTCCACACCGACCTAGATTCCGCTGCCTGCACTGTGGTTCGAGGGCACCGTTCGTAAGTTACACAACGCACTGCCCTCATCCCGCACTGCAGACTTGGCCTACCGATGCCATCGACTCCGGTTCGTCAGCCGACGACAGCGCTTCAGCAACGACGATGCAGCTTGCACCGTGACCTGCCAGCAGGGCGGCCCTGGTCTCACCGATGCCACTAGACGATAGTCACCAAGCCGCTGCCTGCACTGCTACCTGAGGGCACAGCATGCCGCACCGCTGCACTTCGCACCGCAGCCCTGTCGTCTGCCAACGCTGTCGCTCCCGACTTCAACCGCGGGGAGTTTGATCTGCAACGTGTGAGACTTCAAGGGCCCGACGACTCCTGCACCGACCTCCGGAACCGACGCCTGCGAACGCTGGCTCGTCAGAGCTCAACGGGAGGTCGCCGACACCCTGCATTTCTAAAGCTACTGTTTTGTGGGTCTTCGACACCGTAGCCGTCTGCGACAATGCGGTCAACCAGAACTGTTTGGACTGGTTATTCACAGCGCCGTGGTAGCCCTGGACAGAGCTATCTACTTCAAGGAACTGTATTTTAAGTTTATTTTTGCTTATTGAGATGTCCAAGAACTGTATGGTGGATTTTTATCGTTTTGGTCTTGTTTTGCACAGATACAATATTGGATATTTTACTAAAACTGAAGTGGTGTCCTTTTGAAGTGTTTTCACTGTATTACTGTATGTTATGTGCAAATGCTTCACACACAGCCTCCGAGATAAGCCTGACTGCTCGTGCCAAGCTACCAAGGGGGTGAGCAGGTTTTTAGAAGTGTATCCCCCTTATCCTGACTAGGAAGAAGGGCCCATACTTAGACAGGGTAACAACCTGCCAACTAGAGACGCCCATTTCTAACAATTCCAGAATATCATTAGCAAGGCCCACATGACATTTTAAACAGGGGAAACATTCTAAGGCGGAGTGGTTTGGAGTCATGTGACATTGCGCCATTGCGCCATTTGAATTTCTTCACCCCAGGGGGGTTTTCAAACCTCAGAATCCACATTAGCAACGCTTGCATTGCCCACTCTTGTCCTATCAATACTATCCAGATCGGAGACACTCAATGCATGGGGCATTATGATCAGCCCATTTAAAGAGACTGGTTACTCTGCTGTGTTGCCGAAATCGCAGATCCCTCTAGAGACCTCCAGGGAGAAACCCTATTCAATTTTGTAAAATGCCCAGGGCTGTCCAATTACAATTCGCAGTGAACAAAGAGCGGTATTCATCGATCCTCCAAGAAACGATTGGAACTGGCTGCCCAGTTTTGTCCCATAGACGTTCTGATTGAACCGCCCCCCCCCCAGTTTCCCCCGCGCTCCAAGGCGCTTTTGCTATCTTTGTGCTCTTGGAACATTAATGGACTCGCGCAGAAACTACAGTCTCCTGATCTAATTACGTTTTTGAATGGTCATGATATCTTACCTCTGCAGGAAATATGGGCTGAGTTGTCCAATAACGGGGTTCATTGAGCATTGGAAGCCGGCTCTCAGAGAGCATAAGCACAGTAGATCAACAGGTGGCTTATCTATATACACCTCAGTCAAACTGCAAGGGGATACTGACCCAATAACGGTACAAGAGAGCTGGTTGTTAGGAATTAGCAATTGGAGATCACAGCACCCACCCCTGCTGATTGTTTACAACAATCCCTGCACAAGGGACGAGAGGTCGAAACTAAACCGTTTAATACGGATCCTATGCAATTTAGCCAGGTACTACCCCAGGAAGACTGATAACCGGGGACTGTAACACAAATCTCTTCCAAGATCATCATGAGGATCAAGAGGAGTTTCCCCTCAGGAGCTCCCAGATCACCTCTGAACAATCCAGGTCAAGGCGTTGTTCACAGAGTGCGTTAAGCAAATTCCTGGCTCTGCAACCAGTGTGGGCAATAAAGTACTGAATGGTCTGTTCCCGCAGGACACACCACTGAATTGGACAAGAACCTTTGGGAAACCTGCTGCTACCTGGATACCATCTGTAGTACAGAAATGCTTTCATCTGTAGAAAGCTATCGCATTGCTCCACGTACAGATAGGGATCACAGTCTCCAAATCATCACCATAAATTCCAACCAATCTCATCACACCTCGGCCAGCGTTACATGTGAAGGAATACACACTGAGAATCTTAAGCGTCTTAAATGGAGCAACACACAGTCGTGGCAGAATGCACATAGTTCTTAGCCGGAGCTGGGGCAGGTAACGGGTCTCCGATCACAAAATCGACGAGCCTATCATCCAACTGCTCACTATGTTCTCGACCAGTTTGACAGCTCAGTTCCTCCAAGCCAATCGTCATTACAACAAAGGAGTTGATCGAGGCATTCAAGTTGACACAGAAAACCTACAGGCAGGCAAATTTTGCAGAGAAGCAAAAATGCCTACATTTCTGGGCAACTCTTTTATGTGCAAGTAAGAATCCTAATTCTAGGAATTTTTGAGCCCCAGTAAATAAACAAATGAACGGAACCAGTGGGCCAGGTTGTGCAAACTTCCTCACCAGGTACTTTTTGACAAGTGAGGAAGAAGACTGCCTGTCGGATAGGGACGCCCAAAGTGTAATTTCCACTCAAGCCCCGCTCCAACAATCAAGATTGTTCGCTCTCTTCAACCTCAGACATGCTCCACTTGATAGGTTGGCTTGACAACATAATATCGGAGGCAAGGACAGATGGGGCCCCAGGGCCCAACAGCCTGCCTTGCACTCTCTTCAAACAGGATATTCTGTTTTGGGCAGGACGGGTCTCTACGCTCTTCGATTAATGCCTGAGGAGCTCAACAATACCCGAATCGTGACGTGGGGCTATAATCCATCCCATTCATAAGGGGGCAATAGATCAGAATTACACGTTAATGCGCTTTTTGACAATGAGGCTAAATATTATGTCAGCCTGCTTCTGGAAGACCTATGGCTGTGGGTAGAATTGAAGGGGCACATTCTAAGGACCCAAACAGGCTTTACAGCAAATTCAGGCACGCTAACTAACCTGTTAGCAGTGTCAATCCTGAAGGCAAGGCAACCTCTTCACACTCCTTGTTGCACTGCTGCTTTGTTGACTTCAAGGTGGTGTTTGATCGTGTGCCAAGGGGGCTCTCTGGTCAAAATTAAAGAAGTGGGGAATTCCCTAAAACTCTTGGATTCCATAATTCAGTTACATTTCAACACCTGGATCCGTATTAAACTAGGGGATGGCACCCATTTATTCAGGAAAATCCCATTCACACGGGGTGTAAAGCAAGGGTGCATGTTAACCCCCCTACTTTTTAACCTGTTTATCGATGACCAATCAAAATCTCTCAACTCCATCAACAGTCACCCCTCAAAGATCGGTGGCCCTAGTATCAGTAACTTGCTGTATGCTGATGACCTTGCTTCATTTAGCTCCACGAGAGTAGGGTTACGCCACCTAGTAAACCAGACACACCTATACCATTATCAATAACCTGGAGGAGAATTTTGAAAAAAACAAGGGTAGTTCCATTGGTAAGAAAAAGTTCCATGGAGGTGGCTGGCTCTATAATGGCAATAATATTGTGGTGGAGCACTCCTACAAATACCTGAGGGTACGCATTGATGCTAGGGGCTCCTTCACGAGGCAACGCAAGGAAGCAAAAGCCCTGACCCTTAATGTGACCCTGTCGAAGCGATCATAATCACTATTGGAGCAAAGCCTTCCCCACAATAAACATCACAAGGATATACAAATGCATCCTCCAGCTGCCAAAGTCCTCATTCGCTGCCCAGATTAGGTTAGAACTGTGCATTTTCGATCAACGGGCAGCCGGATCTGGTGCCTAACTCAACCTGTGTCATAAGCTGCAGGGGGCCAGGGCTGGCTGCCAGAGGCATTGTTATGGACTGAAATTAGTTCCAGCGGGGTAAGTCCATTGGTTTCTCGAGGACTATCAGCACCTTTTGAAGGTGAATGAACTTTGGGCCATCAACCTGAGTTAATCAATATTTAAATGGGGTACTAAAAAATGTGTCTGCCTCTGGTCATACACTCTGACAGACCCATTTTAGCCAAACATAAGCATGCCTGGGAATTCATCAATACGTACCAGCCAGCACCCCCCCTCACCATACCTTGAATCACCTGAAGGCAAGATTTATGGCCCTGAGGCTGGGGGAATGGCAGTTCTTGAAGCACTTAGCCAGCCATCGACCCATGGAGGGAACATCTTGTATGGGTTGCAGCCAGTGTGCAGAAACACTTAGAACATGTTGTGTGCCTTTAGCCAGCTTCGTTGGATGAGCGCAAAAACAGGCTATGGAGAGAGTGGAACAAATTGGGAGTTTATACTTGTCGGCAGGCCATTATTGCAGCCCTCAGTCCTGACAATATTCCCTTGAACATTCAGCTGGCTAAATTCATCTCCCTTGCAACCAACAGACTCAATCATCTAGGGACCTTATTGGGGGAGCTCTGCTCCTACCCCTGGCGCACACCCAGTAGGCCCAGCCTAGCCCCCTTTGCCCCACGGAAATCCATGTAACCATTAAATTGCTGCCTCCTTCATTGCACTGTCAACTGAAAAGTGCCTCCCAGACCATAAATTTGCATGAATTTCTAAGATAAGAATCTACAAGTCTTCCTATTCTCGTCCATAAATGGACTTTTTATCTTTCGTTATTTTTTCAGGTAAATAGTGATATCCCCGTGCTTGATTTCAATTTGAAAAATTGATTTTTACCAAATGTTTGCCAATTACGAATTTATATTTTATCTTATTCAACTTATACACACATACATAGACTATTTACACATTACACCATGACAACATAAGACAATAAGCATTCAACAGTATTTTGAGCGAAAAAGGAAACTTTAAGTAGCAATAACCTATGTCTAGTGATTAGTTGAACAAATGTTACATTTACAAAAATATAACAAGCATTGAAAATGCAATAGGTCTCGCCTTTGATTAAGTTAAAACCATTTGCTTTGCTAATGGTATTGTATAGTGCAGTGGGGTGGCAGCAGCGGCGTGGCAGCAGTGATGTGTCAGCAGTGATGTGTCAGCAGCGGCGCGACAGCAGCGGCGCGTCAGCAGCGGCACGTCAGCAGCGATCCAGGGGATCATCGCACCTGAGAGCGGAATGCGGGGAGCACAATGTGAGGCTTTAGCTGGAAGCCTGCACTGGTGCCACTGGCTCTGAGAGCATTTTCATCAGTCTGTCAAAACACCAAGAAGAGGGAAACAATGCCTCCTAAAATTACTGTTTTCAATCAACTGAGAGCAGAAGCCTCAGACATCACAACTGTTCTCGTCTGAAAGGGGATAAGCAGAAGAAGATTCGGTCATAACGCGTCAACTATAAACACACAAGTCTACTGCGCTTGAAGTTTAACATTACATATATGAGGAAATACAGCATGATGATAGGTCTCCTTTTCCTCAAAAGACCAAATCAAATCTACATGACTGGTGGTGAAACTGAAAAATCCACACTTACCACTCAGTTTTTCACACCTTCCTCATTACCATCAGGTCTTGAACAATGACAAAACGACTTCCTCTGCTTGATAGTGAAAGCATTTTATTTAATTTTGGTAACTTTTAACTATGAAAAAGCAAGTGACCAGCTAATAAAAGGGGCCAGCAGATAACCAACGTCTTTTGCAATGTTTGAAACACTGTCTGACTGGGCTGCAGAAAAGGGTATATTTAGTTTACAAGTTTGCTTTCCGACAGAAGTACAAAAAGCTAGAACGAGGGACGAAGCCAGAAACAAACAAGCATTGATCTCTTAGCTTTATGGGGCCATGTGTTTCTAATTCGAAACACATGGCCCCATAAAGATAAGAAAGTGCTTTGCGACAGCAGCAAAGCAGGCCACCGAGTCCGGATCGGAGGCCAAAGGGCGTCCACCAAAAACCCTCATTTCTAATGGCAGGCCACCGTTTACCATAAACGGTGACGCCAGCCAATGGAAATAAGGGGCGGGGCTTAAAGCCCTCTTCTGAAAGTCCTTGTAAGCAATAAATCTCGCCGAGCGAGCTGCGCATGTGCGCAGCAACGCTAGGCGAGACCTAAAAATACAGAAATCAGTGCACTCACATGGGCAGATGCGCATACAAAAAACACACAATCACAGACACAAACACACATACAGAGGCCAATGCATTAAGTATGGCGCCAATCTCGGAGGTGTAGTTACCTCCGAGATTGGCGCCATACTAGTTAACTAACCTAGCACCAGGGGATACAAACTACACCTCCGAGATTGGCGCCATATTAATTTTATGCTAACAGCGTTTTTCAATGTAGAAATTTAACTTACCGAGCGCCTAGGATGGGGAGCAGAGGCGGCTCCGTGGCCACTGCGTCGCAAAGGGAACAAGGCCGTGCGCTCACAAGCGGTCAGGGCAGAGCCGTGAGCAGCGCCGCAGCACCGCACACCACGTGGCGCACTCCCGGAGGGGGGGGGGTCAATACTCTCACTGGCCTCTCGCTGGTTAAATCCAGGCCCGCGTCAGTCCGCCGCTGAGCCTTGGACAATGCCCCACTGAGCCTCGGTATTGCGGAATCTAGCTCCGAACCGTGCAGATCCGCCGAGGCTCCGCTCCGCTGCTGCTCCGCTGCTGCTCCGCTTTGCACGTCACACCACACATCCTTGTCCTTACTCCGCATTCCCCTAATATCGGCCCGCAGACGTCATCTCGCCGCGCCCACACATGGGAGGCGACACAGTACCGTGTCGCGACACACAGTTTCGAAAGCTGTGGCCTAGCCTTTCTGAATCGGGCCCTTAGTTATTATTTGGATGCATGAAGGAATCTGTTGCGGAGCATACAGCCCTGACAAGTTTCCCAGATCCAAGCGCGATGTGCTGCTCCATTCCAGGTTTTTTTCTTTGAATTCTATGACATCTACTCTTGTTTATTCCATAGTTAAACAGGACTACAAGTCCCAGAATTCAAATAAAGAGAAGCTGGCCTGGAATAGCACACCACGCATGGATCTGGGAAACTTGGCAGCTAAGAGCATAGACAATCCATGTCAAACACAAGTCTACTTGAACTGTGGTGTATTATGACAAACATATGGCCACACCGCCACATGAGTTGCAGCAGACACAAATACAAGGGGCCTGATTCACAAAGGGCCTCTGCACTTGTGGTGGATGCCCTGCAGTCATGGGGGAGTCTTGGCACTCGGGTGGTATCTCAGCAATAAGAATTCTCATTGCGGAGATGTCGGCCCCAAGTGCGAAGACTTTCCCACGACTGGGGGGGGGGGGGCCTTTGCTGAGAGAGCAGAGGCTCTTTGTGAATCAAGTCGACTATGCTCAATACCTGTACAGTTGGACCCGGACCTTTTTGCAGGTTTATCCCAAATGTTTTGCCTTCTTCCTCCTATTTGTAACCCTATTTTGTTGGCTTTAGGACCCCGGGCACTTTACCAGTGCTAAAGCGCATGTGCTCTCTCCTCTAAAACATGGTATGATTGGTTTCTCCATGATTGGCATATTTGATTTACTAATATGTCCCTAGTACAGTACACCAGGGGGTGCCAGGGCCTGTAAATCAAATGAGACTAGTGGGCCTGCAGCATATTGTGCCACCCACATGAGTAGCCCTGAAAGCATGTCTCAGGCCTGCCACTGCAAAGTCGATGGGTGCAGTTTTAAACTGCCATTTCGACCTGGCAAGTACGCCTACTTGCCAGGCACAAGCCTTGCCTTTTATTACATGTATGGCACCCTTAAGGTAGGCCCTACGCAGGCCCATGGGCAGTGTCAGTGTATTTAAAAGGTAGGACATGTATTTGTGTTTTACATGTCCTGGTAGTGAAAAACTACTATAATAATTTTTCACTAAAGCAAGGCCTATCTTTCCCAAAGGTTAAAATGGGGATTGCCTTGAAACAGCTTTCAATTGGAATTTCCCTTTGGGACCAGATAGAAAATTTAAGTTTGATGTCCCTGGACTCACAATTTAAAAACATATTTTAGTGAAGTTGGTTTTTCAATTGCAGGTCTGAAAATGCCACTTTTAGAAAGTTAGCATTTTCTTATTTCAACCATTTCATATCTCTGCCGGTCTCTGAATACACCTCTGGCTCAGGTGGACAGCTGGGCTTTGTGCCTGCACTCTAGACAGTCATACAAAGGGAGCCGAAGGGTGCCCTGCAAATCGTGATGGCCCATCACCAGGCTGATGGGTCTTCCTAAGCTAGAGTGGTGGGAGGAGTTGACACTTGTACCAGAATAGGGATGCGCTTGTCCCCACACAGTGAGCTGCCTACACCCCTGTAGAGTGTCTGGAGCCAGGGTAAGGAAGGGCAGGTTCCTGTACACACTTCAAAGACCTTTCTTTGAAGTCCCCCTACTTCAGAGGCCAAAACGGGTAGAAGTACTAGACCTCAGGCACCATATACTCAGAACACTTCTGGACTGAGTACATTCAGCCAGGAAGAAGAGCTGTTGTGCTGTCAGGAGAAACTGCTGCTTGCTTTGCTGTGTTGGCCTCCCGCTTCTGTTCTGGAAGTGAGAGGACTGGACTTTGCTTTCTAAAGTTTCTCCAAGGGCTTGAGCTGAGCTTGCCTCCTGTTGGAAGCCTTAGGGCCATCAAAGACTTCACCTGCAGCACCTGGGCTACTCTGCTGAGTGACCTACTCTGCCAAGTGGTGCCAAATCCAGTTCCTGGGCCCTTTGGCACACCTGCATACCCTGCCCTCTGTTTTGTACAATGCCCGGGTTCCCCGATTCAGACCTAGGTGAGGGTTCAGAGGTATTTGTAAGCCATGATTTACTGCAAAGTTGTGCAAGACACAACAGGCTATTTATTATCTTGCACACAACTTCAGGGGAGTACAGCAGCCCTTCCCTTGTATGGTCAATACATCGGAATCGCGACTTTCAGGAGACCAAAGCACGCTCTATGATGGCTTCTGTGCCTTATTGTACCTATGCTGAGGTACAGTGGTTGCATGTCTGTATGGTGTGAGGAGATGAGAGTGCATATGCAGCATTACCTGCAGAGGAAAATGAGGAAATATTTGTACATGGCCTCCAATCCAATCGCAATTGTGAGTGAGAATTTATCAGGTCAAGCTATTTCTAGCCTTTACTCGTCCATGCTGGCGAGTCCACTTAAGCTAGAAGAACAGGTGCTCTGTTGATTCAGAAAGTGAATGAGCAATAAAGACGCCTTTAAATCTTGTTTTTGTCTTGACACATTTGCTATCTGTTCAAGGACAGAGGTCAAACGTCAGTTTGTCTTTTTACTAATTGTAGCTTATTTGTTCCTGGAAAATGGTGTTTACTTTTCTCTCTTCTTACGGTTAGTGCTTTTTGTCAAGTGAGTTATTTGACAATAATTGTGAAACAAAAGCCTGTAAAATGTCAGTTTGTTTTCTAACATTTAAACAGCTTGTAAATGAATAGTACACGTATCTCAAAATATATCAGGAATTATGAAAACTTTTTTAGTAATTCAGAAGTGTGATGCAAACAAAGATTTACATAGGAACATAACAAATCAGAACACTTTACTTGGTGATGCGCATATGACAAATATTTGCAGAAACTAGAGTTCCAGACATTGTACACTATATAGTTTTAAAACCATGTCAGTGGGATATTCGGTGGCCATTTCAATGTAAAATCTGCTGATTGCAAATGACAGTATGCTGCTAATTTATGATTTAGTTATATATTTATTAAAAGTGAGTTTTTAAACATGATTTGAGAAATATTCCTGCCCCCACACTGATGACAATGCGGTTAATGAACTGAGGCAAGTCAGCGTGTATCCTATGTGGCTAGATTTGTATTATATATGGAGCAAAAGTTTAGTTATTAAATCAAACAAAAGAGTTTTCTGTACAGCAGACATGCCGAACTCACGTATTTGAAGGTGCTCTCATATAGCTTTATAGCCCGCCGTAGCGGGCTATACCGGCTATTAAAGGCCCGCTCCAGCATTAAAGGCCTGAGGCGAGGGCCTTTAACAAGGGAGCGGGACTTTAATAGCCGGTATAGCCCAGCTACGAAGGGCTATAAGGCTATTAGAGCATTCTGCCACTAGAGGGCAGAATGTTCTAACAAATTAAACAAAGGCCTCTCAGAGCCCGAAGGGATTGAAATCCCCTCGGGCTCCGAGAGGCCTTTGTTCAAACAACATTGGAATGTTGCTCTGCGGGCCTTTACCGGCCCGTAGAAGCTCGGAGCACTCCATTGTATTCAATGGGGTGCTCCACATTCCAATGTTCTAATATGTGATAAAGAAGAAAATGGCATCTCAGTGCGTTAAAATACTTGCCCAGGAACACATAATTGAAACCAGTTTATAGGTCAAGAGCATTATAATTAGGTTGAGTAGATTTTTGAATCTCTAGACCTGCAGGTCTAGTAACATTTTTAAGGCCTGTGTAGAATAGATAATGTATGAAATGGTAAATGCTGTGTCTGTTGGGGTCATGTATGTGTCATAAGGATTTGTAATTTATAATGGCTGTGTATATTAAAACAACAATTATAAATATCAGATTTGTCTGGTGCTTGAGTACTTACCTAGAAGCCACATGTTGCCATATTCTCCAGCGGACAGCGGCAAGGCAAGAGGTGACCTGCAAAATATGAAGCTGTCATGTGTACTGCCTAGGAGCAATGCATGTACATCTGTAAAGCAGCCACTGGCATCACACACCCTGCATGTCGGAGTGCCAACGGTGTTTGTTGCGGAAGATGTGTGCATTGTGGCAAGGTGGCTGAAGTGCCACATGGGTTCAATCAATTGCACCTACCACACGTGGGAAGCAGGAATAGTGGCAGAAATCCCTAGCAACCCTTTGCCTTCCAGTCAGTGTAGGAGGCATACGTATGTGGAGATACGCTCTCCTATTGATGCAGCTCAGTACCGGATGCAAGCATCGGGACTAACCTGCCTGAGAGATGCCCACGACGTCACTGGACACCTTCAGGAAAGGCCCAGTAGCAAAGAAATGGAGAGCTGCTATGTTCTTGACATAGGCTGGGATGACATGGGAGCGGCCTGTCTCAGAGTCAAGATCCTGCTCCCACTCACAAACCATGTCCAAAATGATTTCAGGGGAAAGCGATATCTGGACTAAACATCTTGGCTGGAAATCCCAAAGAGGTTAATCCTTTGTCTGAAGATGCTCTCCTTGAAACATTCTGCGCTTGACAAGGGGTAAACCAACAACAAGCATTTGCAATGCAATCGGTCTCGCCTTTGGGACCTTATAAGTATTTAGTGATGCAGCATATTATTGTACATAACTGCAGCGTAGATCTCCGTGGCTATAAATTTATCACTGTGTAAGCACCCCATCAAATAATCAGATGCACCCCCTCAAAAATTCTACACCATGCAGGAGTTTGGTTACTATGATATAAAGTAAAATTGTACACCCATGTGAAGAGTAAATAAAGTGCGGAGGTAAACTTTGACACCGAAAAGTTGAGTTTGATAATAAGAAATTCTCTGCGACTATAAATATATCACTATGTAAGCGTGTTTAGAAATGCGATCTGGGCCTAAAGCAAAACTCTTATTGCTTGTAATGCAGCAAAGTTATATGGCCAGTGTTGTCCTATGATGGAGGGTTACCGTTGATTTTAGAATCTTCTAAGGCGTCAACGTCTCCTGTTGTTAACTGGAGCAAACTCTAAAAGATTTACAAATTGGACAAAGCACATTTATACAGGGTTATGCAGGGCACCGAACTACAGTCCTGGTGCAAGGATGGAATACAAGGTCACCACTAAAAGTGCTCCCAAGCTAGAATAAAAGGAGTCACCCGATATAATAGGTATAATTAATAACACTTGCAACCTAGTACTTAGGCTGCCACTCAGCAAAGTCTGTGGTTCTTCCACGGTTCCTGGTGGTAATGTCCTGGTCAACAATAAGACATCAATTTTTCCCAACCTCCATCCGGAGGAGATAGCCACTGAGAAAAAGACCTTATATGTCAGGGATTTCAGAGGGACTGAAATAGAGGCTCAAAATGAAGCTTACCGGTAAGTAATCCGAGATAACAAGTGGCCAAGAGTAGTGCCTGGTAACGCCCAGTGTTACCAATACTAGAGAATTAATAAATCCAGAATACAGAGTTATGAGGGGTTAAAAGTGGGACTCTGAGTTTAGTTTATTCTAATTGCTCAAGTTCCTCTTGAGTGTCTGTTCTATCTGAGCTCTGACTTCTCTGCTCCCTGTGCCGAGCACCCCCATCGAGTTCCTTTTCTCCTCTGACTGTGTGTGTGACCTTGGGCAGATTTGTTTCCACTGTGCTCTTCAGTTCGCCTAGCCTGCTCCCAATCCTTGCCAGATCCCCTGACACACAAGCAGTGACATTAAAGCACTGATGTATTTGTTGATATGGCCAGATTTTTTATATAGAAAAAGCATTATAATTCGTGATGGTTTGAGACGATGAAACTTCATTGTTGCAATTGAGTCATAGATTGACGGTCACTCTTTTTAGAAATGTGTATAAGTACAGATGGATCTAAATTGAGACATAAGTGACTGAGTGCCATGCATCATTTCATGTTTAATAAACAAGAAGAATCGACTTTCCTACCATGACTATTGGAATCTTTTTGACTCATGAATCATCAAATGTACATTTAATGTCTCGGGTGCTTCCTTTCTGTTTCCACATGAGGGCAGGCACTCCAGAAAGGCAGTGTCTGCTATCATAAATCATTAACATGGTTTTGTTCTCAGACTTTGCCATGTAGGGAGAAACTATAAATCAGATAAAAGTGGCCCATTATGTAATTGGTTTGATATTTCCTTGAAGTATCATGCTGTCGGGCTGGCAAAGTGTTGGACAGAAGGCAAATACAACAAGCCAGCAAAGGTCTGGTGTAAAAAAGCATTGGCCGCGCGGCCGTGAAAGAGACGCGGCCGCGAAAGTGATCGCGATGCACTTAATGACCCGTGACGGAGGAAAGACAAATGGCGGCTGCGCGCGTGCACGCTCGCGAGAACGCAAGCTTGAGGCCAGCAAAAGCCTGTGGTAGCACTTTCAAAAGCCACTCACTAAATTTCTCGCAGAGCAGCGCATGCGCTGGCTCAGCGAGACCTAAAAACATTCCGCGACATGAGGAATGGTCTGAAAGAGTTTGTGTGGGGCAGCTCTGAGTTTATCTATTCAGCCAGGCTGGGATTGGCTGTTGGGCTAACAACTTTCAGCTGGAGCTGCGTGGGTGGGGATGGTAGCCACTGACACAGGTGTGTTAGGATGAAATAACACTTACTCCACCACGAGTGCGGAGATTACGCCCCGAGAGCAGAAACTCTTCAACCATAAAGATACTACTCTATCGAACGTAGTAAAGTTAGAATTTTGGTCTAATTTTACCTTCTTGACGCGGGCCCTGCATACATGTGCTGCACTTCAAAGACAGAGGTCCAATGTCAGGCTCGGTCTTCCCACAAATGCTGCTTATTTATTTATTTTTTTACCATGGGGATTGGCGTTTACCTTTCTTTCTCTTACTGCTATGCAAGAGAAGTTTGTAAAGTAATTATGTCACTGGGGTTCAGAGAGTGCTAAAGGAAGGGCTGTAGGATGTAATTTTTGTAACACAACAAAATGTAAATACCTGTAAATGAACTGTACACATTCGGCAGTAGGGAAAGCATAAATGTCCTGCCTCTGGTTTTCACTCCTTGGTCCTCAGTTTCTTTGTCTCTAAATAATAGTGTGGCTCAGCAGTTCGTGCTTCAAAGCGCTGCATTCAACATGGTACTATTATGCCAAAGTTATTACCTCTGGTGTTGCTTAGTAAATGAGGAGGGAGACAAGAGAAATATACAAGGCTCCCATTTCTATTGTGAACATAAAGAGTACTTTTAAACATGTTATTGTCACAACACTGCACTGTAGAACTACAAAGATGCGTTAGGAAAAGGTGCTTAAAACATTTAAGAAAAATTATATAAGGCAAATTGATAAGTAAATCCAGTTCTCACAGCTACTATTAACATCCCTTCTATGTAACATTTATGTAGCAGCAGCTAATGATTGCAGACACAAATAATCACATGTAAAGCCCTTGCCATATAGCACACTACAACAGTCTTAACTAAAGAGGTCTTTCAGGTCGTATTTTCTGTGATCATTTATTTAACTTAATTCTTTAAATGTTTATTTCTGGGAGCTGAATACCATGTTACATTCAATCAATGCATGGCGCTCGGGGGTGGGGAGGAGCAGAACCAGAGGAGCATATCAGTTTGATGTGTCCCAGAACCCTGCTTCTGGTGGGAAATTAAGGAAGCTCAGTGCCTGGGGTACACGTGGGGCTCCCTACGGTGGGTGTCCAGCTTTCTCCTACTCAAGGCCCGCTCGCTCTCACATGCAACAGTAATGTTTGCTTCTGATGTACAAACATGGCGAGTATTTGTCACACCTAAATCTATCTAATCTATCAAATCTGGTCAAAGCAAGCAGGCCTGCCGGCAGCCCTTCTGCCCCCTGTCCACCACAAACTTTCAAGACAATTCTTTTAACAACCTCTGCTGCCACTCCAGTAAGAAGAATCATCAACATTCAACACCCCATCAGTGGTAACAAGCGCTATATAAATACAAACCTTTTTTCCTCTTCTATCCTTCCGAATCCAAATAACTGACTAACCTATCCACCACTTAAAAATGTACTTGCATACTAATTCAACATTAATCCTCTATGGGTCCCGGAGTAGCGTGCTACTCGCTGAAAAAGCGCTTAGACGCCTCGTCAGGGTAGTAAGCGCTATACAAATGCAATTACAATACAATAAAAGAATATACAGACATTGCGTTATATGTGTAATTGCATGGGTTCCTTTATGGAATTGTTATTGCTCGGAATGAGTTCTCTGCAGAGCTCGATGCTTGGAGGCTTCGGAGCCAGTGAAGACTCCAGACACGACCTGCAGGACCTGCCTGCTGTTACCGGAATAAACCTACTTGGAAACTACTCAATTATCATGGTATTGCTATACTCAGTACACTGAAACACCAAGTTAGCAAGAAGAAAACAAACCCCGCCCCACCTCCTCTCCTCCAATTTACCCACCCCCAGAACACACGACACAGCATCCAAATATTTGCTCAGTTAAAACTTACTGGTGCAGTGAGGGCTGGATCACGCAGGCTGGCCTGGTTCCTCTGCAAATCCCGTGGGAAGGAGAAACGCTTCCCTTATGGCTGGATCCCACTGCAGTGTGCACGCTTGTCGCTCGCTCTGAAAGGGCAGAGCAAGTTCGCAGTGGTGGTTGGATACTGCTGGTCCCCTACTGCGAGGTCTGACTCAAGTGGGCAGAGCAGGGTCGCAGTGGTCCGTCCGGTCCCTGGTAGTTCGACGTTGTTGCTGCTGCTGCTCTGGCCGCTACGTTGCAAGATAGGAACTCAAGAGAGAGAGAAAACAAGCATTGGCATAGCCAATAGGTCTCGCTTTTGGGACCTTATAAGTATTTAGTTATGCAGCACAATATCCTTGGTGCAACAACATCAACTGTTGCATGGCTAAACACTTATAAGGTCCCCAAGGCGAGACCTATTGGCTATGACAATGCTTGTCTTTTTGTTCTTGCAATGCTGGCAACTTGTTTCTGCATAATGATAATAGACCTTAGGGACTTTTCTTGCAGTTTTATATAGCGTGAACTTTGTCCAAAGGCATCAGAGCGCTTTAGATAGACACCTTGCATTTAAATTGACAACTGTAGCAAGGACTGTACATGAACATATATGAATGCATTAATTTGATTCAGTGCAGATTGCAACAAAATGCCAATTTTGCATAACAGTTTACATCGATCAACACGTGCAAAACACAAGATGTGCATGAGCTGTTTGGAACAAAAACATTTATTGCATCAATCCATCAGTGCAAATGTTAGAGCAAAATTGCGTTTGTCTGTGCAAAGTTATGTGCCAGTCCCTCGCTTTTGGGACCTTATAAGTATTTAGCTATACAGCACATTATGAAACAGTCCAAGGCGAAGCCTGAAAAGGTAGAAAGTTGGAACCATAGGGGAGAAAAATCAGAGCAGGAGAGGACAGGGAGTTAAGATAGAAATGAGAGAAAGAAAACTAGGAAGACAGAGGGACAAGGAAGTGTTGAGAAATAGATACAAGGCGAATAAAGGAGAGAAGTGAGTTAGACAGAACAAGAAATGAGTGAGGAAGAGTAACGTGCAGAGCGATACCAAAGGGGATGATGGACGGAGCGTTAGAGCAAGTCAAACACTCTCCCCCAGTCAACTGATCTGGGTTTAATCCATTATCATTCTTTAGCTCACTCCACCACCCCAGTTCAGACATGGCCATATGCAAATCAGTCTGACCCTGTGCCTCATGGGAACAGTCCAGTAAAGGGCAGAGACTGAAGGTGAAAGAATACAAATATATAGAAAGCAGAATGAGGAGCGAAAGGAAACGAAGAGAGAAAAAGCAGGAATCATAGTTCAAGAGAAATATAAACGGCATGATCATGGACAAACGAGTGGGCAAAAAAAATGTGAGGGATAGAAAGCAAAACAAGAGTGAAAGAAACGAGATGGAAAGAAAGTGAACTGATAGGTTAATGAGGGAGAGAAAGAAATGAGGCAGAAGGAAAAACGGCAGCTAAAGAAAGAGAAAGGAGAGGGTGAGAAGAGAAAAACAAAACTAGAGGGTAAGAGAAACGAGAAAAGAGAAAGAAAGAAATACGAGAGGGAGAAATAAAACAAAAGCAGTGATTTTTGTGCAATACTTTGTCTCCACGCAAATCATACTGAAATCCCTGTGTTAGGAAGCTGCTTCTTGGTTGTGAAAAAGATGCTGTTTTTTTTCTGATGAATACAGATGGCTGCAGCGGTTAGAGGAAAGCATTATGGTTTAGGCACACAGCTCGACGTTTCATGCAGTGCATTTTTTCCGTCTACTGTATGAAGATGGCAGTACACGTGCTGCCTATGCGAGACCTAAAAAGTGAGGATATTACTTTTGGACTCAAGGAAGCATGTCTGGCACCCCAAGCGGCTATGTAGACACAACGAAGCCTCCAACAACCAAGGAGGTGGCAAAAATGAACAGTGCTGGTTTTATTGGAGTCGTGCAAAAGATATGAAGAGCAAATATGTGCAGACGGATCTTCAAGTTCCTTAGTCCTTAGCGAGAAAATCATATTGCGTGGGTCGGTGGTATAAATAAGGGCCCTGTCCGGTTCCCCGTGATCCCAGGTCAGAATACGAGAGGGGGCGTGGGGTACCACTGATTTGGTCCCATGAGGAGAAGGATCACGAGAGGTGTTCAGGACTCTACTAAATGCTGAAAAGATGTCATGGCTGTAGAAGTGCATTTAATTGTTTAAAAAATAAATTAAAAAAAGAGGGGACATTCAACGTAACAACATAAGTTTGTTTGCATTTTGGCTTTCAAGCGAGAGCAAGTTTAGCTTAGAGTGATATTTCTTGAAGGAAATTTCCGTTTAAAGGCCATTGCTGGTCGTATGCCTTTTCTAGACAAGAGTGACATCGAGATTCGGTGGAACAATTTTATTATTTCAGGACAGCTGTTGGGCAGTAGGCGTGGTTCAGTTTGCAAGGTTTACTACAATTTCCTGTCTGTTTGGCAGTAGTATTCGGTTTTCTCTTTCTGTACTTGTGAACTCACGTGTGAGTAATTTAATAAAAACAGCACAACCAGTAGAACTCAACAGCATCCCGCAGAAACGGTTTTAACTTATGATGTATAAAAGCAAACAAAATGACTGACTTGTAACAGTCAGACTGGTGGCAGCACCGATGCACTGGGAGGACGTGAAAGCACATCGGGAGAGCAACAAACGGAGCGGGAGTGTAACAGGAGCAGCTGCACATAAAAAAAGCTTACCTATATACAACAAAAACAAGCATAAACACTGCAACACCAACATGCAAGTTAGGAAAAAAAAGAGCTCGAGATAACAAGCGCGCGCGAAAAGCATTGGCCGCGCGGGCGCCAAAAGTTAAAGTGATCGCGATGCACTTAATTACCCATGACGGAGAAAAGACATGGCGGCTGCGCGGCGTTCACGCAAGCTTGAGGCCAGCAAAAGCCTCTGGTAGCACTTTGAAAACCCCTTACTAAAAGTCGAGCAAGCAGCGCATGCGCTGCTCTAGGCTCGACCTGAAACTGACTGACATTACATTACTTCGTTACTTATATACAACACATTTACAAACTCCTCAGTCCTCAAATTCTTTGAGGATGAATCTTGTATATAAAAAGGCATAAAATGTTATGACTGGTGTCCTTATGGTAATTATTGTAGGGACCTAATTCCCTTTGGTCCTCTTTGTTGTTTGTGTGTCAATTCTATTCTGTAGCCCTATAGAGGTCAGAGCATTTGATATTAGGCTGGGGTATCGTCCCAAATTACGCTTCCCGTGATGCAGTGCCGTTTGTGCACTGACTATAGCATTAATAACCAATTCTTGGCCTCAATGATGGTTACGCCAACGCGTGTCGACCTTCTGGGGTGGACCTGGGCTGCTGATAAAGGGAAGGTCTTCAGGGCAGGTGTTCTCGTAGGAAACGTTTCCAGGATGGTAAATGGGTCAGAGCCTTATTGTTGTGGACTGGTCCTTTCATGGAATTCGGTCTATCTTGCCATGTTCAAAGGACTCAGCCTTGCCAGGCGGCTTCTTTAACTTCGCTTCCTCCTTTTTAGTTGAGTCGAGCGTCCTCCGTCCTCTTGCTCTTATTGTGTGGCAGTGCTCCTGTCGTTCTGCTGCTACACGCGGTTTAGTCTCTTTACGAACCGTCCGATGTTTCTTCTTAGAGTGGGGAGGAACCGGATATATTGCACTGGCACTTTGCGAGTTATCGCCCCTTTTTAGGTCGAGCCTCTAGCGGCAGCGCACATGCGCTGCTCGCTTTGCAAGGCATCCAGTATTCAGTATGGAGCGGAAGCTCCGCCCACTCTCCACCTATCTTTTTCATTGGCTTAGTTTCTAAATGCTGCCTTCCGATTGGTTTTAGGCTGGTTAGTCCCTCCTCATGACGGCCATGTCATCATTTATCCTTCCATGGCTACTGGCCCCTTTACTTAGAGTGCTGCACAGTATGTTTCATTTAGAATTTGAGCACTATTTTCTTCCTGTGCTCCCGCAGTCCGTGCCTTCTCGCCCCCCACTCCCGTTGTTCGTGCCTTCTCGTCCGCCCGCACTCCCGTTTGCAATGCAATAGGTCTCACGTAAATGCAAATCCTATTGCATTGCAAATGCTTGTTTTTTAATGGGTTCAATTTTGGGGGAAATAATTCTAAAAGTGAAGAGGTGGAGTAGCAATGGAGTCAGCGTCGAGGGAACAGGGTCTACAGCAGTAGATATGATTATGTACGATAACTGAACCCGAACTTAACGATTAAGGAAGCAGTCCATTTTCACAAGCAATTTTACTTTGGGTTACCTTGAATTGACAGAGCAGCTGCACATGCATTCTACGAAGCCTGACTCCGTGGTGGAAATGACGTACGCAACCCGGAAGCGTTTCTGACCCGACTCTAGTTGTACCGTGAGCGGAATAGGATGGCGGACCCGGCGCAATGGAACCACGTGTGGTTAGGAACTGAGACCAGTATCTTAAAGGGTAAGAGGAGCAGTAGTTAGTTACATCATTACCGATGTATGTTATGGCTGCGGCCAATTCTGTGCTCGGAATGCACACAGAAGACAGTTGCACAGTTCAACTATTGTAATTGCATTTGTATAGAGCTTACTCCAACTGACCAGGGTGTGAAGCTTTTTTAAGGCAATATCTGTTTTAGCTGTTAGTCTGTTATTTCATTAACGCCATCACACTTGGTCGATAGCTGTCCTCCAAATATGTTACAATAGCGAGCGTTGTTGCATTGGTCATTGGTAAGTAGGTTAAAAATAAACTGAGAGTAGTGACGTGGTGTATCTGATGCAACATGGGCAAGTTGTAGAACGTTTAGAGTGGAGGCTGTGAGAACCTAATGATTAATGGCATTTGTGTGCTGGATGATGCCTGGAAGTTGATTCTAGTTAGAGGGAGAATGCAGCCTTCACAGGACCGGTCGGGCTATCAATGTGACTTAAGAGCCTAGCATGACTTCAGACTTGTGTGTGAAGTGCACTGCCCGTCAACTACAACTTTTTGGTGACATGTTGTTAAAAGACCCCACGTTGACTTGCTGCAGGACTTAGGCAACAGTTGGGACTTGGTCCTGACCGAGGAGGAGGGCTGCATAGTAATGGAGAGAGGACATGAGAGCATGGAGGAGTGGTGTGGGATTGCTCACACTCGGATCCACCTGCAAGTCGGGTCAGTGCTGGCTTCCTTCCAAATTAGATGGGCAGGTGTTGCAAACCAGCAGCATGGTGCATACGGCAGTACTCCAACTATGTGAGCCCCAGGTCATTTACCAACATATTTTCCCCATTCCTCAACCTGCAGTTTCTGATCCTCCTATTTGTCATGATGGCGACGATTCAGTCAGTCAAAACCACTTTATTCGGTTAATAAAAACCATAAAAGTACATGACAAAACCGACTAAATATATATATATATATATATATATATATATATATATATATATATATTTTTTAAATATAATTCAATCAACCAACTTGGGTGACAAAAGAAAAACATTTCAAGACCAGATTTCATGGATATGCTAACAACACGATTCAAAACATACTGGCCCCTGTAATAAAACTTCAGACGAAGCAAACCGCTTGCAAACTCACTCTTGAAATGTTAGCATCCACATTTAGTGCTCTCAGTTCTAACAAAGTGGCCTCTACACACAAATCTTAGAAAAACTGGGCAAACGTTTGTCTTTGCATGAAACGTCTTCACCAATTTTATTAAGCATCACCAACCTTCAGAGTACTCAGTACATGATCCAGTGTGGGATTCAGTGGTTGAAGATGTTTGCATGTCGTTTCCTGGTGTTATATACGCTGCACAAACTCAAAATCTCTTTAGTCAAGAATAAAACAAAGGGAAAAGTCTCGGGAAATTCAAAAATCATACAAAAGTATTAAAGGGAGTTGAATGCCTCAAAGCAGATTAAAAAAAAAAAAAAGAACAGCCTATGGGCGAGCTATTAGCTTCGTCAGTGCAGTGGGGGTGGTGAATGGGAAGGTCAGGTGGGGGTGGTGCATGGGAAGGCTGGTAAATTGGTGGAGATCAGATCAGTGTACAAAAAAAAACAACAAAAAAAACTATGACGCGGCCAGCGCTTGACGCGTCATATTGCTTTTTTAGATCGAGCATGCTACTGTGACCACACAGCTGTCTACCGCAGCGATGGCACACTGCGAGCTGCTCTTACTGCATTAATAATGGACTCTAATAGCACTACACATTCACTGACAGCTGCCATTCCATAGTGATATCACACTAGAGCTGCTTTCACTGCAGTGATGGTCCTGGTAGCTGAAGTGCTGCTGCGACACTGGACACTGCCAGCACAACACTGCAAGGGTAGGCCAGTGAAAGTCAAAGTGCCAGCACACTAGAATTGGCCTTTATGCAGTGGCTATGCATTTGAATTTTTCCATACTGCTATGGAATCACCCTAAGGCTGCTACTAGCATAGCACTAGGTGCTGAATACTGCACTGGCATCGCACTGGAAGCTTTCCATGCACTGGTACCTGTCCTGATTTCAGTGACATCAAAGTGAGAATTGCCCTAGATGCACTGTATTCGCACAGAGCTCCTTGCACCAAACGACCTCGCAGTGGGCGCTGCCCTCACTACAATAAGAACCATCACTTCTCCCCAATCATATACTGTCTTTTTTCTCACTTTAATTGCCCCACTCGCTTTCTCCTCATCTTTCACCCCCCTCCTCTCTCCTATTACACACCTGTCCCACAGACAACATCCCCCTGCTCTAACAGTCTGCCTTTCTCTTCCTCTGTGCACCTCAAACACTGCAGGGCATGCATGTTAATTTACACAAAGTTACACAAACCTCTTTGTAGGCTCCACTTATTATAAATGTAATTAAAGTTTATCAATAATTTAATGTATTAATCTTTAGACCACTCCTAAGAGCTCAAATACCACGACCACTGCCACACAGTCCATGCCTGTAATGTGTGATAATATACTGCATGGCTAAACACTTATAAGGTCCCAAAGGCAAGACCGATTGCATTGCAAATGCTTGTTTAAGTAATGAAGGTATTTAAAATGGTCTGTGTGTGTTCTAACATCTAGTGTGATACAACCAGGATGAGGACTGCTTTTCCAAGTAACTTGCAGCTATATTCTTTACAGTAGCTCCTGTGGGTAATCTTAGCCTGCTAGCAGACCACTGAGGTGTTTTAAACAGGCATAAGTAGCCATTTGCATTAGGCAAATTTGACGGATTGCATTTTTTTAAATCTTCATTTGATATCCTCGTTGCTTTTTTAGGTCCTTCTTCAGACTAGCACTTGATTTTTTATGGTAAAACTGTTAGATTTTTTAATTGGGGCCCATTCTGCATGAGCACCTGACCTTTAAAGCTAAAGTGATTTGCTAAACAATTTTAGTGTGATGGAATTCTGATGAGTGTTTTAAGGAATGCCCTGCTGCTGTATCTTTTCCATTATAGACATTTTTCTCATTAGTAGATCAGTGCTGTGTGCTTTTAAAAAACATTTTAATGGCCCTTGCGTCAGGCAAATTTGTTCGATAGCACCCGTTTATTATCTTCGTTTTTTATGTAAAAGTGACATGGAACTGGCTTAGCCAGCTGTACTGAGTTAAACTGTGCGCTCTCTATCTATGCCAAGGGTTTCTCTCATTTTACATATCTTGTTAGCAATTGTAATGTTTTAATTAACCACAGACAATAAAGAGATATATTACCTACTGGCGGCCAACAGTGGGTAGTTATAGGTAGGACTTGATTTCTATTAAAAAGCTGTTTTCAGTTGCCTCTAGCTTTGACGCCAGTTGACGAATCTTCACGAAATGTCCCCAAAAAATTTGACACTCACTTCAGCTTGTGTCTGGAAAGTTTCAGGATGGCCCATCAAGCAGGGGGGGGGGGGATGTCCCAAACCACATTTTCCACATGTTAATTCACATAGGGGGTTTTTAACACTACTACAGCCCAAACCGCTGGATAGAACACTAAATTTGGCAGAAAACTAGCTTTTTGTCCAGAAAGCACACTTTGTGATTTGGTGCAAATTCATTCAGTAGTTTTAGATGTTAACCAAAAAACAAATGGTTATATATAGGGACGCAGATCCACCTCCGACAGCAAATCCTGAGTGGCTGGCCACACCCTCACAGAAAAGTTGAGGCTGCCATTTTGTTTGTCGGGAAACAGTCCCCAGGGCTGAAAATGCCTGTGCAAATTGAATAAGGGGGTCAGGGTGTGTTAGTGGGGGGTCACGGTGTGTTAGTGGAGTCCCAGGGGGACCCAAAGGCCAATAAATTACCTTATGTTTTTTTCTCAACATGCGGGAATCCACAGATCCACCGCAGTGCTCAGTGCAATCCCCATCCCCTGTGGAACCGCAAACCCTGACAACTCAGAGGCCCCTCCTCCTTTCTCCGCCACTCTGTAAACACCTCCTGGAACACTACTGATGGGGGGGTGAAGTCACCTTGGATGCAGAGGGTCCTTGGTGTCAAAAACCACTCCCATAAGTAACACAGCAGGACTACTGAGAGCTCAGAAGCCCCACCCCCTTTCTCCACCACTTTGCAAACCTCCTGGCACACTACTGGTTGAGTGATGAAATCCCCTTGTATGTTGAGTCCGGTGGTGGTGGGGGGGGGGGCCAAGAACCCCCCGTTACTTCCAGCAAGTCCAACACAACAGGATTGATGACAGCTCAGAGGCCCCTCCCCCTTTCTCCACCACTCTGCAAACACACTTCCTGGTGTACTACAGGTGGGGGGGGGGGGATGAAGTTCCCTTGGATGCAGAGGACCGTTGGGGGGCCAAGAACCTCTCCTGTTACCACCAGTAAGTCCCAAACAGCAAAAAGCTTGTCAGAGGCCTCACCCCTTTTCTCTACCCACTGTACAGCCCCATAGAGCCACTCACACACCTGCTCACAAAGCCACCCACACAGCTACTCAGACCCATGCAGCCACTAACACACCCACTCACTGACCTATACAGCCACACACTCCCACTCTGAGAGGTTACCGTAAGGAAATAAACATTTTAAAACCTTTCAAACTCACTGAAAAATCCAAAAGGTTACAGGGATGTTCTAGTTAGGAAATAGAATTTAAAAATAACTTAGAAATTCATTGAATAAAAAAATAAAAGGTTGCAGGGACATTATAGAAAGGCTCACATTTCACCCATACAAAACCACCGAAATTTAGCAGTTACCTGAGCTAACTATAACTTACGCCCCTGCAATGCACTGCTTAGGACCTCACATATTACATCACTCATGACTATCTCTCAGATCTACTCTGACTCACGCACCGAATCACAAATCCACTCCCAGTGAGACGTTCACTCACATCCACCGAGATTCTCATGCACTCCCACTCGCTCAAAGGTTACAGGTCACAGTTAGGAAATGAAACTTTATGCCAGTTTAAAACACACCTCAGTGGTCTGCTAGCAGGCTAAGATGACCCACAGGAGCTACTGTAAAGAATATTTTTTTTAAAACAAATTCACTGAAAGAAACAAAGGTTACAAGGACATTATAGTGAGGAAATAAAATGAAAAAACCTTAGAAATTCACTGAAGAAAAGAAAAAAACGAAAGCAACCGGGACTTTCTATTTAGGCTCAGATTTCACTCATACAAAACCAAAGAAATTTAGAAGTTAGTTACCTGATCTAACTATAACTTACACCCCCACAATGCCATGCTTATGGTCTTGCATATTACACCACTCATGACATGGTCAGTGACATCACTGATGACATCCACAGAACCACTCGTCACACCCCCATGCAACATCTCATATACCCAATCACACACCCATTCACAAACTCAAACAAATAACCATGCACCCTACGCATGCATAGAGCGAGACACACCCACCCACTCCCTCATACAGGCACTCACAACCAGTTGCTCACCTATACTCACACCCACATGCTTACTCATACAAACACGTACTCAGTCACCAAGACAAACCAATAGAGCCACTAACCCATACACCCACTTAGACACCCATTCATGTATCCATACAACCAGTCATGCACAGCTACTCACATCCACTCACACAAAGCCACTCACATAATCGGTTTAAAAAGTCACTCAGTAGTACACAAAGTAAAAACTAATTTAACTCTTTTGGTTCCTTAGTATATATGTTTAACACTCAAACTTTTAGAAAACAATCACTGGATGTCAGTGACCATGCCATGAGTAATGTAATATGTAAGGTCATAAGCAGTGCATTGCAGGGAGTAAGTTAGTTCGGGTAACTACAACTGCTCATTTTCTCTGGTTTTGTACCAGTGAAATCTGAGCCTAACTATAACATCACATCCCTGTAACCTCTGGTGTTTTCAGTGAAAATATATTTACACATACTCATTGGCACCTCTAGTGAGGAAAAGACTTAAAAAGAACTGTCATACACTCATACTGAGGAGGTCCTGGCTAAACACCTGGATCATCCTAGAATGACATTCAAAAGATGCAAATCATTAAAGGACATGCTTTGTAAAAATATGGTGACCTCCGTGCAGCCCAGAGCCATTACTCTCCCTGATGGTTTCTACAGATGCATTAAGTGCAAGGCGTGATAGTACAAACATGAAAGAAGTAGCCTAAGTTGGCATGCACTTCACTATACAAAAACATCAGACTATCCCATATATTGCATGAGATGTAGTTGCATCAAGTACTTAATTGATAGTACAGTACACAAAGCAAAGAAACGTGTACTGGAACAGGAGGGCCATCACTGATGTTGACCAGGAGTATCTCTTGGCATGCCACTTCCAGCAACACCATGCTGGAAATGTTACTTAATTGCAGATGGTGGTTCTGGAAACTGTGACCGTCAATATCAGAGGAGACAGGGGTTAGAATCAAGGTTTATTATCATATTAAACACCATGACACCTGTGGGATTTAATTCCGATGAACTGTTTGTACATCTGGGACGATACTGTTGATAGCTCATTCCGTTGGTTTAATGACCACCCACCTTGGTTAGATACATCTATTCAGTGCACTTGTAAGAAATTTAGTCATGCAATGTTGTACACGGGTTCTTTGAATCATATAGGAAGTGGCATCACTTCGGTTTTGTTTAATGTGTTTATTTCAGGTGGTTGACGCAGGAGAATTGCAGCATAGCAATATGGAAACCAAGGACTATAGGCCAGATGCAAAGCTATTTAGCGCTTCTTAACGGGCCGAAACGCTATTTCAGCCCGTTAAGAAATGCTAAATAGCCTTTTGCCATGCACAAAGACAGTTTGAGAATCACAAAATCTGATTTCTACAGGAGAGAATCGCATTTTGCGACACCCAAATAGGAAATCGCAAATCAGGATTTCCGATTCGCAATTTCCAACATTTCCTAAATGCAAATTGGGCATTTAGGAAATGCTATTACCATCGACTCAAAGTCAATGGTAACCATGCACAACAAAAAAAAAATTTTTTTTTTTTTTTTTTTTAAATGCAATCAAGTGCACATATGCCTCTAGAGCATATGTGCGCTTTTCATGTGCACCACTTTTTTTCCAGAGTACAGCAAGGGGAGGCCATAGGCCAAACGTCACCTTTCCTATTCGGAAATTGCAAATTAGAAATTGCAAAATCATTCGTACCTATGGGCCCATACGGACAAATGGTTTGGGATTACGTAAACAGTGATTTCCCAATAGGGATTCCTACTCTATACAAATCCCTATTAGAGAATCTATTTTTGGAGACCATTTAGCATTTCCTAAACAGCGATTTCTATGGAGTCACTATTTAGGAAATGCAAAATATGTATTTTGTACATCTGGCCCTTTGTATTGTAGTAGTGCATGCACAAAAGTAGAATAATGCAGAAAGCCAGCCCACTTGGGCTTTATTCTATTTTTACTTTAGTTTATTACATTACAACATTTTCGGGTTTGCTGTTTTTTTTTTTTACATATTTGCCAACATGGCTGTTTGCTCAAATGCTTGTTTTATGAACAACAACATTACTAGGCTCACGTCTTATAATTTAAATGTACTGTTGGGGAGCGAGCCAGAGTCTTGGCTGTGGTACTTAGAGCCCACTTGGGCCAAATTATGGAAGTCACTGTATACTTAGCCTGGTCCAATGAACTCTTGGTCCCATGCAATGTATTAGTGGATATTTAATTTTGTTTAGCCTGGTACTACGGTACTCTGCAATTGAGACTGCCCTATGAAGCCAGGTGCTAGGGTTGGTTGCCATTATTTCGATTGCCACAGCACCTTGACTCGTACTGAGGTACCACTCACCTCCCCAGCAGTCATTTACTGGTCTCCAACTCACTTTTGATACTCCAGCAGTATAATCCCAAAAATATTTCTCAATCTAGTTCTGTCTTAACATCAGATCAAATCACAAAAAGCACTATTATTAATCCAATTACCTCATGTCAAGTCACAGCGCAAAATACCACCACCACCCTGGCCCGCCCACTAAACAATTTTTTTTTTATTAAAGCCATGCAATATTACAACACCCCAGTTAACTCAGACTTCTAATCTAACACATACACAGATTCAACGTCAAATAAAACATCTATATGATTTGCCTTCTACCACTGGTAATGACCCTGCAGTCCCATACGAAAAAGCACAAACCCTCAAGGTTAACTTCCTTCAACAAGGCACCACACTTTGTATTATCTCAACCATATTCCTCGCATGTGTCCTCACAGTGCTGACAACCCACCTAGTTACACATCAACAGCTCTGCGCGTCCTGGTGGACATTATTGCAGGTGTAGTAACTCTCCACTGAAGCATACATGTGGGCTTTTGCTAAGGCTTCAAGAGCTGAACCCCTATTGGGCAACACAGAGAACTCAAACTTGTGGCCTTCAGACTAACTGCTGTGGGTGTACAATGTGTGCAGCTTGCGTCATCTATCCTCATTTCTTAGTTACAGTGAGAGGGAGTCTGTTAATTGACTTATCTATTCACTCAAGTAACTGTCAAAATAATCACTCATTCTGGGCATGATGCAATCATGCATACTATAATTTCTCATTGTCAACTAAAATAAGCCAGGCAAATAAGGGCCAAAATACAGCGCCCATGGTAAAAGATACATCTGCTTTCTAGCACACTGCTGGACACAAACATGCATGGTTTAACCATTTACTATTTTAATGCACCTCAAAGTACAGAGAGGAATAAATATTAGACTGACGGATAAACTGACCTTTACAAAAACAAATGCAATACCCAATCCATCAAACAGTCTAAAACAAGTCTGTTTTACAATTTATTAGTCTGCCTTTTTACATTCTAGAAAAAGAATCCCAGGATTTTGCCTCCGGTATGTTTTCGCCTAGCTTCTTCGTGGTCCATGATGCCAGCTGACGTTGTGAGAACAATGTATCTGTTCAAAAGCAATTAGAAAAATGAAAAGGTTAGATTACAAATATTCAGGCATTCTCATCACAAAAACTGTCTTAATAAGCTTGGAAATTAGCAGCTGCTTTATGTATACAGTTCTATTAAATGCATTTCATTTGTTAGAATTGTAGGCTGAAACCTGTCATTAACATAACTAGCAACACCAGAATGGCATAACAGTTTTTCTGGATTTTAAAAGTGCTTGTTATCTCTGGCAGTCCAAGATTACGCTTTCTTCCATGGTTTCCAGTGCTACTGTTTCTGCAGATTTAGTGTTATACCCAAGCATACCATCCCTAGCACGAACATCCAGAATATATTAGTCATATGCTGGAAGAATGAGATTAAAAATCTGAATAGATGAAGAGCAGATTCAGTGTGCATAAAAAAAGCAATTTTACGACTTTGGTTACTACTGCACCAAATGATTCTCCTAGCATGAGCACGTCCATTATGTAAATGGTTTCGATGGCCAGTCACAGCTGCTTAGGGTGGGAAAAGTGGTGGGTCTGCATTCTTTACCCCACTTCACGGCATCAGCATAATTATTTCACCTAGCACATTCTACAGAGACCTGCCCCACGTGTCAACCAAGGCATTCACTTGCCATCTGGATGTTCTCCCTCCATTAAATCGGAGGGCTGTCGTAGTAGCAGCAGTAACTAAGGCAAGAAACTTTGCACCTCAAAGATATTCTAAATCACCAAGTTGGTGACCTTCATGTCAGACACTACCCAAGTAATGAAAATACTTTTTTGAGCAACAGAAAATTTGGACACTGGAATCTGTCTTGTGAGGTCCAAATGAATGGCCTGGGTCAAGAGGAAATTGGGCTTGGAGGATTGACATAACATACGTGTATTTGTAAAGCACATGTTCATCAGAAGGGCACCTTGGCGGTGAACAGATGTTTGTTACCCAACACAATGGTACTCATTTCATAGACCTCAGAAGGACGAAAGGCTGAGTGGACCCGCCAGGATTTGAACCTGTGACTGAGGCAAAACACAGGCCCCTACAGTGGACACATTAGTACACTAGGCCACCAGACCGGACAAACCTTTGCATCAAAAAAAATTTTTTTTAAAAAGTCACTGGAAGGCGGCTGGGCTCCTGCGGTTTGAAACACTTCAAAACAGCCTTTGATCCTAATTTTTTGGGTGAGGCCAGGTTTAACAGAAGAGCCCTTTTCCAGATGCAAAGCAGTCTCCACTTTATGATTTCTCAGTGTGTCTTAAATCGATAGAAAAGCTTAACTTTACTTTCTGAATAGTGCTTAAAGGGCTCCAGTCAATAGCAAAAATGTTTGATTCATTCTTAGAAGATGTACACTATTTACTTAATATGCATACATGTACGAAGAAGGCATGTGTGCAAGAAAGCAACACTCCAGTTTATTCTACCAGGGTAGCATGTGCGCTACTAAATCTTATAATAAAACAGTTGACACGCAAATTAGAACAGCAAACATGAATAGGAGTCACTTGTAACAGTGGCTATGCCCCCACAGCGATACCTTAAAAGATCCTTGGCAAGAAGAGATCAACTGCATTTGTGGTACAAGGGGACCTGGCACAATATGGGGTATTTAAGAACAGACTAAATCTGGGGGCAGTTAATTAAGGGCGGATTAGCTCATTTCTATCAAATGTCGGAATATTAATAACAAAAGATTGTTTTGCTGGCGAGAAGGGAGGTCTAGGCAGCACATGACAACTCGACGGAACTCATAATTAATTTTAAAACTGATTTTTCAAATGTAGATCTGTTGCACAAGGACAACCAGCAAGCTTTCAATTAGTAATTGCAGGGTTATTTCAAGAATTGCTTTGTGTATTGTATTGCAATTGCATTTATATAGCGCTTACTACCCCCGATGGCGTGCTGAAGCGTTTTTTTGGGCGAGTAGCGTGCTACTCCGGAACCCATAAAGGATTAGTGGTGAATTAGTATAGTAAAATATAAAAGTAATTTGAGTGGTGGTTGTTAGTCCGTTATCTGGATTGAGGAGGGGAAAGGAGGGGAAAGGAGGGGAAAGGAGGGGAAAGGAGGGAAAGGAGGGGAAAGGAGGGGAAAGGAGGGGAAAGGAGGGGAAAGGAGGGGAAAGGAGGGGAAAGGAGGGGAAAGGAGGGGAAAGGAGGGGAAAGGAGGGAAAGGAGGGGAAAGGAGGGGAAAGGAGGGGAAAGGAGGGGAAAGGAGGGGAAAGGAGGGGAAAGGAGGGGAAAGGAGGTTTGCGATTATATAGCGCGTGCTACCCCTGATGGGGGGTTGAAGCGATTTTTTGGCGAGTAGCACGCTACTCCAGAATCCATAAAGTATTAGTGTTGAATTAGTATAGTGAAATATGAGTGTAATAGGAGTGGTTGACATGTCCGTTATTTGGATACACTAATTCTTTGATACCTAGCAGACTTTCATGGACACGGTCAATCTAGGGGGACAGATTAGGCCTAAAGACCTAGAGCGGTCGCGTTATCCAGGTCTTCAAATTTTGCAGGCTTAGATATAGGAGAGTTAAAGAAATCTCATTAAAGCAGGGTGTACAACAACTCAGGATGAAGATCTTAAAAGTGAAGATAGCAATATACTTATACGTTTTTACTTTCTCCATAAAAGAAATAGCTTATAGTATTGCAAGCAATGTTTTTGGTATGATGTTTTAATGGCTCTGAAATTATTGGATTTTTTTTATTTATTTTTTAACTGTTTGTGGTGTGTTTTAGGCAAGTCAAACAAGTGTATTTAAATTGTGCAGTAGGAGTAGAACTGAGTAATAGACTTGGCTCTTGAGAATTCAATAAGCATTGGAGGGAGGGGGCACCCACTTGAACTACCTACTCACAAAAACCAAAGTTATAATATTGTCCCCTTGCCCCTTCGCCCAATAATTTTGGGTATAGTAACTGCCATGGATCATGGACTAGTCAGCGAAGGAGAACAGCATACTTGGAACACAGACGCTCAAAAGTACTCTACCTGGCACACCCCTGAAGATTGTCCGAGGTAGTTACAATATGGATAAAAGTGCATAATTGCATCGATATAGTGATTACTACCTCCGATGAGGCAGCGAAGCGCTTTTCGGCGAGTAGCAGTCCGGAACCCCAAAAGGATTAGTGGTGAATATAGGGAAATATTAATTTGAGTGGTGGATGAGTTATTTGGATTGAAAAAGGATAAGGGGGGGGAATAGAAGAGGTAAGGGTTTGCATTCATATAGCGCTTGGTACACCCGATGAGGCATCAGAGCACTTTGGCATGTAGCGTGCTACCCCAGAAGCCAAAACAGCGACTATCTCCCCCCAAAACACAAGTATGCAGAACTGGAAACTACAGAAGAGCGTTCCCCTATGTTAAACAGCTTATAACATTTTACTACAAAAAAGGGGTGAGGGAAGAGACAGTTTCATAGTCAAGCCTCCATTCTTAAAGTGCGAAAAGAAAAAATGAAGGAAAAGGACTGCAGAAGGGAAGGGGCTGTAAACGGGGGCGCAAAATTATTAGCAGGAGGCATGAAAAGCTGCAGTAAGAAAATGACCATGAAATGAAACCGAAAGAGCAAAGTTAAAGTAAAGAAATGTGCTGAAAATTGAGAAAATGCCAAATAAGATCGAAGTGACAAAACAATGAAGTGGAAGAAAATACAACTA
>CAWUFW010019288.1:0-87500 GCA_963921515.1 Calotriton arnoldi | reverse complement strand
TCAAGGCGGTGAGTAGTGGGAGCCAGTCTTTGATGTTAGAGGTGGTGTTGGGAGGCGAGATTAATAGGAATTCAGTTTTGAGGGCGTTAAGTTTGAGGTGGTTAAGTGTTAACCAGTGTTGAGTTTTGTTCAAGATGTTATTGAGAGTGCTGATGTCGTTAGGAGAGGTAATCTTCATGTACAATTGCGTATCATCAGCGTACATATGGTAGGAGATGTTGGAGTGTTTGAGGATTTCAGTTAGGGGTTCCATGTAAAGATTAAACAGGGTGGGCGAAAGTGAAGAACCTTGGGGAACGCCGATAGTGACCGGTGTCTGATCGGATAAGTCATGATTGATTAGGACTCGTTGAGATCTGTTTTGTAGGAATGAGCAGAACCATTTTAAGACAGTGCCAGAGAGACCCATCCTAAGTTCTAAGAGGTTCAGGAGGGTTTCATGTTTGACTGTCAAACGCTGATAGGTCAAGAAGGATTAAAAGACAGGATTCATTATGATCGAGAAAGCGTAAAGCATCGTCGACAATGTGGACCATGGCGGTTTCAGTACTGTGACCTGGTCTGAAACCAGATTGGCAGTGGTCGAGCAGTTGGTGCTGGTCAATGTGATTGCAAAGTTGTTGATGAACACATTTTTCCAGGAGCTTGGCTAAGGTTGGGATGCTCGAAATAGGGCGAAAATTGTTGGGATCAGAGGTTCGAGTCTGGCTTTTTTAGTATAGGTGTGACTTGTCCACTTTTTAGACATTCCGGCATGGTGCCTTGCGTAAGAGAGGCGTTGATAATTCTGGTCCATAGGGGTATCAGGAGGTGTGAAGTTTCCTTGAGGAATTGAGGGGAGAGGGTCATTAAAGTGGTTGGAAAGTTTAGTGGAAGACAGTAGTTTTGAGATGTCAGTGTCCTCAAATGTCTGAAAGATGGACCACGAGGCATTGTTTTTAGGTTTAAAGAGAAGGTGGCTAGGACAAATTTCCTGCGAGGTGGAGGTGCATTGTGACTGGGTTTCAGGCGGTAAACAATTCACAGCAATGCGGAGCTCATTGTCAATTGACTTAGTTTTATCAGAAAAGAAAAAAAAAGGAGGAAAATGATTGACAATTAGGTAGGGTTGTAGTGTCAGATGTGGAGGATTTACGCTTTCCATTAGTTTGTTGTTTCACTAGTTCAAAGAGTTTTTGGGACGGTTGAAGGCTGTGTCCAGTTGCTGACGGAAAAATGATGATTTGGCACTTCTGATGCACCTATTGTAGTTCCTTCTTTTTTTACGCAACAGTTTAAGATTTGAAAGAGATGGGGTCTGTCTCCACACTCTTTCTGCAAGTCTAAGGGCACGGCGTTCCTCATTAAGCCTACTGTTGAACCAGGTATTGGTTTTACTTATCGGGACTCTTTAGTTGTTTGGGGGCAATGGAGTCCATGATGTTAGACAGAGCTAAGGTAGTGCTTAGTGAGGTCTTGAGCATCAACCATATCAGTGGGAGGAGACAGGAGGTTAAGGCTGGTGGCAGATATCATGTCTGGATTGAGATTGAGGGTGTTTCTGATCCAATGTTTAGCTTTCACAGGCTGGCCTTTGTGGATGGTTGCCTTTACAACAATAGAGATGGTGATGCAGTGATGATCGGTCCAGTCGCAGGGTGAAATAGAATCCAATAGTATGGTATTTTCCTTGGCTATGATTAAGTCCAAGATGGCCCCTTTTATATGAGTAGGACGATTACAGACTTGGGTCAGGTTGAGGTCCTGGAGGAAAGCCTTAAAGCAATTCACTAGTGGATCCTTAGTGTCATTCCAGTGAATGTTGAAGTCACCTAGGAAAATATGGTTGTTGTATGGGGTAAGGTTGGTGGAGATGATCTCCATGATTTGTTCAATGAAGGTAAGATTATCACCTGGGGGATGGTAGAAAGTGTGCAGAGTGCAGGTGGAGTGGTCTTTGGTAGAGATATTGATCATCATATATTCACAGCCAGATGTTGGAGAGGAAAGTGATTGTTTGACAGAGGTTTGATCGATAAATACAAGCAATACCGCCCCCAAGACGGATAGCGCAATTGACGGATGATAGAGTAACTGGGTGGAACCAGGATGTCTAGTATAGTAGAAGAGGAATCATTTAGCAAAGTTTCAGTGAGAATTAGTAGGTCCAAGTTGAGTAATAAGTCCTGTATGTCGGCCGCGTGTTTCACTGCTGATCTGCAGTTGAGTAGTGAGCATTTTAGGTTGGTTTTGGTAATGGTAGTGGAAGAGTGTGAGATGGGAACAAGTTTGAGGTTAGATTTATTGAGGAGTCTGGGTTTGGTATATGGTAACCGTTGCGGTTGGGTGATAATGGTTTGAATCCTAACTGGAGGTGGGACTGGGTGGGATCATAAAGCAAGAGAAGGGAAAGGATATCTGTGGTCGAAAGGTATTCGACAAGCCTGTTGGGTCGGGTGGAGTGGTCTAGATTAGGTTTGCATCTCCATCTAGGTTGAGATCTGGAGTATGCACCATTAACTGTGGGAGGGCGAGAGGGAAGATTACAGTGCTGGTGGTAGATCGAAAGGTTTGACATATTGAGTTCTAGATTAGAGGTGATGCGTAGAAGACTAAGGATATCAGCCCGCAACAACTGTATATCAGATTGTATAGTATCCAGCGTAGAATAGAATAATGGGGTATTATTGTGGGTGGTGTTATGGCAGAGAAGTGATGGGGGAGGGGAGTTATCTAAAATATTGTATGTGACGGAGGGGTTCTTTGGTTTGGAGCAATAGTTAGTAGTCTTAGAAGTATCCCTACCAAGGTGATGGGATTATGGTCAGACACCGTAATGTGATGAGTGAGGGGACGAGGAGAGGTCGTGGAGACAAGAGGTGGAGAGAATGTTGAGAGGCTACTGTTCAGAAGTATTGATGTCAGAGAAGGAGCATGTAAAGGCTGAGGAAGTAGGAGACATATGGTTTGAGGAAGCCCCTGCATGTGTAGTGATAGTGGTTCGTTGACTGGGGGGGAGCTGTGTATCCCAAGCTGAGAGGGAGCAGTGTTGTGCATTATTTCGTTATTAGGTTGGATATGAGGGTTGACTAGGTGAGTGTTGGAGGAATGGTCGGCGCCAATCCGAGTGGGGGTACTGTTCTGAGATGAGATATCAGGTATGGTAGTGTGGGCAACAGTCCGGGGCGAGCAGGAGGAGGACGAATGGATGGGCAGTGTATGTTATTGGGAGGGGGATCCGTAGGTAGTTGGGATAGGTGGGGTGGGGTGAGGTAAAGTCAGTGTTGAGTTTGTCCTTGAGGAAAGGGAAGACATTGTCAAAAAGTTCCAGGTTGCGGTTAGAAGACTGAATGAGCACTATGCCAGTATTATAGATGGAGATAGTCGCTTATGCCTTGTAAAAAGGGGAGGGTGAAATATTTAGTTTGTGACCGTGAGGTATTTTCTTGGTGGTGGTGGGTTTGAGAACTGAGGATAGGGACTTTCTCCACTGAGCACGACGAAAGGTGAAGATAAGGTCATTAATTAATGTACCCTTGTTAATGCAAAAATAGTAATCGAGAAAGTTTCAGGATGAGATTTGAGAGCTTTGTGCTTGAAGGTTTGTCGCGTTTTTGGAAAGATTGGGGGGAAAGTCGAAATTAAACGAATTGCGACCAGCAAATGACAGCGAGTGGTTCTGTCTAGCATCCTGTGGAGGTTCCATGATGCCGGGCAAAAAGAGGAGGAGCAAGGGAGAGAAGGCTGAGTATGGGAATAATAGTCAGATACCACACCGGGAGAGAATGGACGAGTATGGGAGCAGGAGACTGGAACCACACAGCTGGCTGACGAGACGCAAGCAGGAGTGTGGGAAAAAATTAAAAGGGGTCCTATTTCAAATGTAAAGCTGGTGTGGTGGAAGAAGGCCTTAGGTTAACACAAAGTGGAAAGTGAGGGAAAATGTAGGGAGAGAGAAGGGCCATTAAGCTATCTTGCGAGGAATCAGGTAGGTGAGAGGAGGAGGAGAAGGATATGTCTAGCACCAAAGAACCAGAGAGAGATGAGCAAAATAGGCAGGGAATCTGAAGATGTGTTTAGGATAACAAAGTATAGGTAGGAACTTTCCTATAGCAGTGATTCCCAAACTGGGGTCCGCGGACCCCCAGGGGTCCGTGACACATTCCCAGGGGGTCCGCAGGCAGCAGTTTCAAAAGCACTGCAAAGTTCCTTGTATAATCAGCAGTTTTTGGGCAGCAATAAAAGTGTCAAGATAACTCTGGTGATTAATGTACTTGCTGGAGAGAGATGGGGGTTTTGTCCAGTGGCAGCTTTGACTCATCTTAGGAAGCCCAGATGGTTAACATGCCTGCTGCAAAGAATGTCTACCATGTATTTAAAAAAAAAAAAAAAAAAGCAGCATTTTGTTTTGTGCATAGCTCAGTGGGTTCCTGCTTTTGCCACAGAGACTGTTATTGTGCAGTTCACAAGTTCACTGCCATCAAAGAGCTGCATGCAAACTGCATGGTACAAGTTAGTAAGTTATGCTTTTTCCCAGTCTTTCATTATCCCAATGCTGCTAAAAAGGTTTGTTTGGGTAGAAATACATCCTTATTATTAAAGTCAACGCTAACCCCTGTGTTATGTTCTGAATCCTGAGTTTGTGATTCTCCAGACCAAGCACTCTTAAAAAATGCCTACCAGTATGGATGACATGTGAATCCTAAGCCTTGTAGACCCCTTTGCCTTATGAAACATTTTCTATTCACTGATTTACACATGTATGATTCATTGTATGTGTGTGATGTAAAGTGCTCTGATACCCTACAGTGGTATGAGAGGTGCTATAAAACAAATTAAATACATGTGACACTGGGGCTATGGAGAGATGAGGCACTGTTGGAGGGCAGTAGTGAGGGAATCATTGAAGATTGACAAAAGATTGTTGTATCCTGGTGCATAGTATGGTCATTATTTACTATGCTTTAAAAGCTAAAACAATTCAATATATAATGACAAATGTGTTGTAAAATGCACCATTTTCCCCCAAATTTTCTTGGGGGAGAGGCCCCCAAAGCCCCCTTTGTAGTGGTCAGGCTCACTCACTGCACTTGGTGTGCACTGTACGGGGACGGGTCTGACAACATTTGCCAGAGCAGCTTTAAGTTTCCAGTCCAGCCTAGGCAGGAGCAGGAGCCTCGGGCTGCGAAATAAAACCAAACAATGAAAAGTTAGTCGCAAGATGCAGCACCAACCTTCCCATTAGGATTTTTCAATTTTTGCAAATATTTCTAATATAAAAATACTAAAATCTTTAGTAATTCAAGTCTAGTCTTGGTTTGATATGCACAAGTGTGGCTTTTTTCTTCGAATTACAGTTTTGTTTGACATTTAAATCATACAATTTGCGTGGGGGTCCCCGGCTTCCAGTAGTGACTCAATGGGGGTCCTCAGGAGTGAAAAGTTTGGGAACCACTGTCCTATAGAATGATGTGGCATGAATGAATTGTTATCTGGTAGATGTATTGGAAGAGGCCAGTAGGTGGCGCTGAAATCTCAAAAATCAAAACTGTTATCCTTTGAAAAAGTGAAGCACTTTTACAACTTGCTCGGAGAAAAATATGAATAATTCCAGGGTGCACTCGATAAGTTTGGCTACAAAAAAAACCCCAAACAAAATAAGCAACCAAAAAACAAACCCAAAGCGTTGAACAGACTGACTGCCCCAAACATGAAGCCGAGCACAGTCAGTCCCCAAGTCTCCAGATGCTGCAGAAACCACCATTGCTCTACACACCGCGTCCAGAGCAGTGGAAGGGAAGGCAATGGTGTCGTAGACGTGCCTGAGAACCAGGTGGCGGGGAATCTGGAGCAGAGGCGGCGCGATGAGAGCAAGACCAGAGGCGAAAATCAACTTCAAAGAAGTTGAAATAAGTGAGCTAGAATTACCGATTCTGGCAGCTCTCAGAGCCACAGCAAGATCAGCTGTTATCCAGTATTAGGGTATCTTTCATAGATTCACATGCCTGAATCATTCCCCGTCGTCGAGATGGGAGTCCCCGGTACATTATAAAAGTAATGTCTTATTAGACATACCAAACCATAGGCCTAAGGCCTCTCATTAGTAACATATCCAGGTCCTTTTGTGAAAAGGACCAAACTCTAAACAGCAGTCAATCAGCTGCTACCACCCTCTGGAACCTTCCTGTCAAGAGCTCTGGTCCCTCAGATTTTCTACCGCACGTTGTGCTAAGGGAGTCTCCAACTGAGCTCTACTCAGGTTTCCTATCTTACAGCGTTTATACTTCTATAAAGGTATTTCATTATCCTTACGTCTGTCTGAGTGAAGTCATAGTCGTCTTCATGTCAGACACCTCGAAGAAAGGCCTTTTAGGCCATGTACAACCTGCAGGAAGAAGAGTGTTGCATGTGGACGATCCTCACAAGGACTGCCTGTACTGTCTTTACCCAGACCACTCAGCTAAAGACTGCAAGGTATGTCGTACTTTTTCGTCAAAAACCCTAAAAGACCGGGAAGGACGTCTTTTGATTTGGCTGCAGAGGTTAAAGGACAAACAAGACCCCTTGTCCTCCGAGGAGAGTGAAACTTCATCAAGAACCTCCTCAAAAACTCCTCAGAAAAGGTCGAGAAATGCTTCTCCGAGCACTTCATCGCAGCAACCTGCAAAGAAGACGCAGAAAAAGTCTTCAGAGGTTTCAACAGACAAAAAATTGCCATCTTCAGACACTGCGACTCCTTCAGTTGGAGTCCAGCATTCTTTCAAAAAACCCTCCTCAGGCTCGTCGACGACATCGTCGACGATTTCAACGACGACTGCTCCTGTCACTGCCAGGGTTACCACGTCGACGACGACAGTCTCCACTATGTCTGTCTCGTCTGCACCGTGATCATAGTCGACGACTACAACATCTTCGTCGACGGCACAGGTGATCATGTCGTCGAACAAGGGGTCAAGATCATGAAGAATCCTTCAATGCCCCCAATCCTACCACGGCTGGATAAAAAGTATAGGGCACCGGATGACGCCCCAGCCTGTCTAACTGGCCATCCCAAGCCAGATTCTGTGGTTACACAAGCAGCCCAGCGCCACTCAAAGAACCCTTCTACTCCACTGTCAGCTCCACCGGATAAAGAGGGTAGGCGTTTGGACAACATTGGAAAGCGTTTCTCTTCCATGTCTGCACTGACAGTGAGGGCTGCTAACTCACTAGCCTTATTGGGGAGATACAACAGGCAGATCTGGTCGGATATTGCACCTCTCTTGGGCAGTTTACCAGAGGACACTAAAGAGGAAGCGAAAAAGCTACTGCAAGAGGGCGAAAGGTCCGCTTCGGAAATTATAGATTGTGCGATGGACATCGCATCTACTGGCTTCCGTCAGTTGGCAGGAGCGGCAGTCTTAAGGCGCCAAGGCTGGCTTAAAGCAACATTCCGACCTGAGGTCCAAACAAAGATCCTAGATATGCCCTATGATGGACAGTGCCTGTTTGGATCTCATATCGATGAGGCCCTACAAGGGATTAAGAAAGACACAGACGGCAAAATCTTTGGGAACCCTCCAATATAAAACAGCTTCCTTTCGTGGCTCACGAGGTAGAGGTCAATCGTCCTATAGAGGAGGATATCAACAGAATAGATATCCTAATTACTCCTCGTCCAGCCAGCAATACAGGCCGCAATTTCAGCAGAGGCAGCAATCACAACAAACTGCCTATAACAAATCCTCTTTGAGGAAGGGCTGGTCGCCAGAGAGATGCTGCTCGGCATCAATGACTTTTCCTCGCCACCAACTTCGGCCCCACCCTCTCCACTCAAAATAGGAGGGAAGATATCACATTTTTTCCGCAACTGGGAACAAATTACTACGGATCAGTGGGTCCCACAAATAGTACGATTTGGACATTCCTTGGAATTTCTTCAAACCCCTCCACCAACTCCACCTCAACCTATGGTTCACAAGCATTTGAACCTCTTGCAGAGCGAAATATCATCCATGATTCGCAAAGGAGCCATAGAGCGAGTTCCTGTTCATCAACGAGGAAAAGGTTTTTATTCCCGATTCTTTTGGTGCGCAAGAGAGACGACAAGTGGAGGCCGGTTCTAGACCTAAGAAATTTGAACAAATTCCTAAGGAAGCAATCATTTCGCATGATTACCATACAGGAAGTCTTACAACTTCTCAACCCGAACGACTACATGGTATCTTTGGATCTACAGGATGCCTATTTCCATGTTCCAATCCACAGAAAACACAATTTCTGAGATTTGCTGTCGCTGGCAGGCATTACCAATTTCGAGTGCTGCCGTTTGGGCTCAAATCGGCACCTCGTATATTCACAAAATGCCTGTCACCGGTCGCTGCGTACCTCCGACAGCAGCGTCATCAAGTATTTCCATACCTAGACGACTGGCTCGTCAAGGCACCATCTCTTCAAGGCGCAACACAATCTTCCAGCGCTTGTCTAGAACTTTTCAAGCAGTTAGGTCTCACCCTCAATGCCAAAAATCAATGCTTCAACCTTCTCAAAGGATCACATTCTTGGGAGCCGTGTTGGATACTGGTCCACACGCATGCTTGTCCAACGCAAGAGCGACAACGCAGGCTCGCACAGCTGGCAAACAGGATAAAACTAAGAAAGTCTTTCGGTTCGGCTCTTCAAATCTCTCCTAGGGATGAGGTCTTCGTGCATACTACTCATTCCGCATTGTCGTCTCCATATGCGGCCTCTCCAGGAGGCTCTTGCCGCTCAGTGGATCAGGTGGAAGGATCTTTCGACGACATCATACAGATCACTCCTCAAGTAATCACAGCCTTACACTGGTGGACTCGTCCACAGAATCTATCACAAGGCCTGTCTTTCCTACCTCAGGTGTCTCCTCCGGTAATAACTACGGACGCATCCCTGGAAGGTTGGGGAGCCTTTCTCCAGGAGCTTCAAATCATCGGAAAGTGGTCAATAACGGAAAGGACTTTGCACATAAACCTCCTAGAACTCAGAGCTGTGTATCTAGCCCTTCGAGCTTTTCTTCCCAGAATAGCAGGTTCGCTAGTGCTTGTCAAAACGGACAACACCACAACAATGCACTATGTGAACAAACCGGGGGGGACTCGTTCCCTCTCGTTATCTCAAGAATCGCAGAAAATTTGGAACTGGGCACTTCAGCACAAGATATCTCTGAAGGCCAAATATGTTCCGGGAAGGGAGAATACGTTGGCAGATTCACTGAGCAGACTACAAACCTCTTGCCACGAGTGGGAATTACACCAGGGTATTCTCAACCGCATTTTCGACCAATGGGGCGAACCAAATCTAGACCTGTTCGCGTCACAGTTCAATGCCAAATGCCGACGCTTCGCAAGTTGGCATCCCCAGCATGGATCTCTGGGGAATGCATTTTCAATAGCCTGGTGCGGCGTCTTTGCGTACGCTTTTCCGCCCGATTCCACTGCTCCCCAGAGTACTCAAGAAGATGAAGGCAGAGCCCTGCACACTGATTTTAATAGCACCAGCATGGCCTCGCCAACATTGGTTTACGGAGCTACATCTCCTATCCCAGACACCTCCAATTCCATTGAAGCCGTTTCCGTCTCTCCTCACAATGGATCAGGGACAGATGCAACATCCGGACCCGGCCTCACTGAAATTATCGGCCTGGCTCCTGAATACAAGGAATTCCAAGCTATGAATATCCCTCCGGACTGTAGAGCGGTTCTGTCTCGGTAGCGGACAGTACAAGCAGGACATATTCACTCAAATGGAAAATGTTCTGTATTTGGTGTGCATCTGCCACAGTACATCCCTTTAAGTCATCGCCTGAAGAGATTTTGCCATATCTCCTTCATCTCGCAAATGCAGGCCTCGCTCATGCTTCCATCAGAGTTCACCTAGCAGCGATATCCCGCTACAGGAGATCCTCCACAGGTCCTTCGCTTTGGTCCAATAGACTCATAAAACAATTCCTCAAAGGTATTTTCCGGACTTTCCCTCCACTAAAGCTTCCTCCTCCAACATGGCAGCTTAGTACAGTTCTAGCCCAGCTTATGAGGCATCCTTTTGAGCCAATACACAAGGTGGACCTAAAGTTACTCTCCTGGAAAACTGCACTTCTGCTCGCCCTGGCTTCAACAAGACGAGTCAGCGAGCTTCATGCTTTTACAATACAGCATCCATTTCTGCAATTCAAGGACGATAGGGTAATTCTTCGAACTAACCCGAAGTTCACCCCTAAAGTGCCATCGTACTTCCATCTTAATGAACCCATTGTGTTGAAGACATTCTTTCCCAATCCTCAAACACCAGCGGAAAAAGCTCTTCATTCCTTGGACCTGAAGCGATGCATTAAATTCTACCTGCATAGAACAAGACCGTTCCGAAAGTCTAACCAACTTTTCGTGGCCTACAGTGTGCCTAGGAAGGGTTGCCCCCTTACCAAGCAGAGTATATCTAGGTGGATCTCTAGCGCTATCACTCTATGCCACCAGCAGGCTGGTCAGCCTTTACAAACTACAGTTCGTGCCCATTCTACCAGGGCGGTCTCTACGTCCATGGCCCTGTTTGCCGGCGTACCGCTGGTGAACATTTGCAGAGCGGCAACATGGAAAACGCCGCACACATTTACCAAGCATTACTGCTTGGATTCAGAACTGGCGAAGGACGCTGCAGTTGGACAGGCAGTACTACGTCATCTATTTCAATAGAGGTGAGCCTTTCCTCCTTCCCACCAACCTTTATTTTACCGCACATTTCTATGATTATTATAATTATTATGATGCACTATATCAATGATATAATGAAATGTATCAATAGGGGTTTTGTTTTAACCAATGAGTGTATATCCCTTATGGGGAACAAAGGAAATGTGCTCACTATTGCTTGCTACTTTGATTCAGGCATGTGAATCTATGAAAGATACCCTAATACTGGATAAGAAATGCGTTACTTACCTGTAACAGCAGTTATCCAGTATTGGTATCTTTCATAGATTCACATGCAACCCACCCACCTCCCTTGGAAAGGCTCTCTTGGTTCTCTCAGTGGTACTATTACTTAGCACTACGCTTACGAAAATCTGAGGGACCAGAGCTCCTGACAGGAAGGTTCCAGAGGGTGGTAGCAGCTGATTGGCTGCTGTTTAGAGTTTGGTCCTTTTCACAAAAGGACCTGGATATGTTACTAATGAGAGGCCTTAGGCCTATGGTTTGGTATGTCTAATAAGACATTACTTTTATAATGTACCGGGGACTCCCATCTCGACGACGGGGCATGATTCAGGCATGTGAATCTATGAGAGATACCAATACTGGATAACTGCTGTTACAGGTAAGTAACGCATTTCTTTTGCGGAGTCGGGCCGCCCATCCTCCATGCTGCGACAGAGGAGGAACAACAAAGATGTCTCCTGGAAAAGGTTGCATCTCCAGGGATGAAGACAAACGGAGAACATGGCGGCCGCTAGTTGAGCAGCCGCTTGCTCCCCGGAGGCACTAGCGTCTCGAGCTAAATGAGGAGAAGCGGAGACCCGGCATACCTGCATTAGATTTTCAAATGTGCTGAACAGTTGGCCTTCGCTCTCTTGGTTCTGTTGCGTTCTTTTTCTATTCCGCGGGGCATGTGTTGTGAAGCCTCGGCGCCCGCTGTTTTGATCCACTCGTCTCGGTGGGTGCTGGCCGCCCTGGAGCTGAGGGCCGCAGAGCAGTGGCTCGGGGGCACCTCCGTGTCGGCACAGGCAGCGTCAGCACCAGTCGAGCCTTCGCCGCCCTGGAGCGGGTTGAGACCGGAGGGGAGTCAGATGAGACGGAATCCAGGCTGTGGCGTTTTTCCAAGGTCCCCCACGTATCTACAGCTGAACGAGCAGGTACAGGGGCCCAGGCGAAGCGGGAGAGTTCATCGCCACAGGTGGATTTAAGTACAGTGCTCTTAATAAAAGGGTTGAAGAAAGGTAGGAGGCGCGGGGAGCTACGCATGGCCCAGTAAAAACAAAACCGGATAATAAAGGTACTAAACAGCCCCCGGAGGAGAAATCGGGCATAAGTACTATTGGGGAAAATCAAGAAAAAAGTACTGTTATTACTGTAGATGCAGAAGCCAGCTGTTCTCCCTTCCAGCGGTGTGAGGTTAAAGGGAGGACCATTAAAGCAGGAAAGGCTAAAGGCAATCCTTTGGATCTTAAAGTTAGAATCACTCCCTCATTAAGGACATATTTTAAAGTACAACCACCAATATTCGATATTGTGAAGCAGGGTGAGGCCCTCAGAAGGGGATCAGTAGGCCTGCCTGTTTTGAGTTCCAACATGGAAGGGAAGGAGGTTGTTTGTGGTCCCCTGCCTATAGTATCAACTCTAGCCTCAACTCTAACTACCGACAGTAGTTTAACAGGGACCCCGAGTAAAGGACAGGATACTGAAGGGCAGAAGGATTTGGCATCACTAGGGGTGGAAGCTGGGCATGACGCAGAGGTGGAGGTGGGCAAAGGTCCTAAAGATTATGATACTAGGGGGCCATCAGTGGCTTCTCTTGAGGCTCTTTTCTCCACTCTCTCGGCGGATATCAAAAAGGGGTTTTCTGTTTCAGAAGCCAATCAAGAAGAGATTAGGAATTTTTGCGAGACATTGGAGAAGAAGATCGATCTCCTGAATAATAGAACTGATACCTTGGAGAATACAGTAGGAGAACTGAAAGATGACCTTGGAGCGGCAAAAGCTGACATACTGTCTCTCAAGAAGGAGGAATCGGTTCTTCGAGATAGGCTTGAGATTTTGGAGAACAACTCCCGAAGAAGCAACCTCCATATTTTGAATGTCCCGGAGGGAAGGGAGGGGGATGACCTCAAATCCTATATGATTTCACTTTTAAAAGAATCATTGCAGATGGAAGAGTCAGAAGAAGATTTGAGGAAGGACATACAGAGGATCCACAGAGATCCCTTTAGAAGAAACCCTAATAGAATAAAGCCCAGAAAAATTCTTATTAACTTTCATACCTACTCCCTGAAAGAAAAGATCCTCAATATGGCTTTAAAGGGGAAATCATTGAAGGCCAGTGACTTTTCATTTGAAATACGTTCAGATCTGGCCCGAGCTACCCTTGACAGGCAGTGGGAGTTGGGCAGGAAGCTGGATGACTTTAAGAAGCTTGGGGCTGTGGCTCAACTAAAATTCCCAGCGACTTTGAAAGTAATGCACAATAACAAAATGCATAATATTAGATCGGTGCAAGAGGCAGATGAGTTATTGGGAAGTCTGGGGAAGGGTGAAGTTTAGTAGGTAGGCCTATCTCTGGAGATTGGGCGCTCATCTATGCTAACCATCTAAGTGAACAAACATAGTAGATTTCACTAGTAGGGCTTTTTTAAAATATATTCTTTCCTTTGCGCTCTCCTTTTTGGTTTTCAAAAATAGTATTAGAGGGGTAGTTACAGACCCGCTATATAGGGATCTATATGTAGATACTTAGTTAGTGGGCGTTAAGAGCCGGGCTCAAAATCTCTCCTCTTTCCATTATCTTTCCATTATTATAAAGGGATTGCATGGGTGGCTCCTGGGGAGCAGAAACTGGACTTCACTTGTCCAGGTAAATGAAGGGGGGGGGGGTTCTCCTGGGAGGGGGGGTTGGGTGCACGGGGCGGGGAGTATAGGGGTAAAAAATAAAAAAATGTCCTCATTCACCTTAATGTTTGTTTGTACTGCCTTAGTTGTGTTGCAATTGGTCTGGTGTTGGATCCTTTTGCGATTCATTAGTCTTGTATATCTCGCATGTACCTTTAAACCCCCATGAAGACAATCCAGTTTTTATCCTGGAACGTTAATGGCCTGCGTGTGAAAATCAGAAGGGAAATTTTTTTGCAATATATAAAAGACTCTCCCGCGCATGTCATTATCCTTCACGAAACTCATCTTTTGAAAAGAGATCTCTGAAGTATTTAAAAAGCAAAAATGGGTGGATCATCTAATCTGCTCTAATCAGAGTGCCAATATAAGGGGTGTTGCCATATTAATCAAAAAACAAGCAAAAGCCCGCATTCTAGATTCTCTGGTTGATCCATGTGGCAGGTGGGTCATTGTGAAGGCGATCTTCTTAGGTCATCCACTTACCTTGGTGGGCTATTATGGCCCAAACCAAGATGACCCCTCTTTTCTTAAAACTATTTTTTTGAATCTCCTGGATTATTCAGACCCTGTGATTATGGCTGGTGATTTTAACATGGTCTTGAATCCGAAATTGGATAAGTCAGCAAGTAGTAGAGCTTGAATCCATATTGGACTCCTGCTAGTATTCTATTTTCCGCAACTCATTGCACATGAATAAAGAGACATTTCTATGCATAGACAGGGGACACAATACACCTCAAGAAATGTAGTTCAAACAATGTTCAGTATTATGTGATGAACAAATAAATTACATGCATTTCTAGAAACACTAAATCAGACGGGAAAGTGTGATAGGGAGAAGAGCGAGTCATTCTGGAAAAAAGTGCAACTGCCATTTTACACATTAAGCCCAGTGTGCAGAAAAGCAAGTCGTGGGCGCTACTACCCAAGTGAAAGCGCAGCATAGTCGTTTTCAAAAGTGTAAATTACAAGTGTTAGTAAATTTGATTTAGGCGAGCCACACAAGCAAACAAAAGCGCGGCTGCCATGTTAAAGATAAAGCAGTGTGCAGCGCTTTTAAAAACTAAATATAAAATGTTTCAATATAGGCACTGTTACTAAGCAGCACAATAAGAGGGCGGGTTGCCAAAGTAGGAGAGCATAGGTTATCAGACTACTTGGGAGGAAACTGCCTCGTCGTTTGTGAAAGGTTACCCTTCTTGACATACACCAAGATCACACGCCCTGTTAGAAAAGACTGGCACGATGAGGAGCTCATGCTTCCCCGCAGAGCTTAGCTTCCTGTTAATGCCCCGGTTACTTACCGGTAAACTTCATTACTCCGAGTAGAGTCTTCCTCGCCACATGATTAACAAAGTGAGCACATACCAAAGCCAAGCGGCTTCATGGAAAACTCACAAGAAAACCAAGAGACCAGAAGGGGATGCCAAGGAAGCAGGCAAACCCAAAAGACCAAACGAGCGGAAGGACCACCCAAGAGAGGGGCAACCACGAGCAGGAAGAACCAGCCCAGGGACAGAGACACCGGGAGGGCCGAGGACCCAGACCCCCGGGACTCGAAGGGCCGTCAGAAAATCTGCCCGAACCAACCACCGGAGGACAGAGAAGGCACAGAACCAGACCGTTTGGGGCCAAAAGCAACAACAAACGGGCCCAGAACAGAAAGCAGCAAGCCGGTCCAAACACACCAGAACCGCCCAACGGACAGCCAAAAGCAAGAGGGGAGCAAAACCGAAGAAACAGAGGGAAACCCTACCACAGCGACCCAGCAAAAAAGCCACAGCAGTAAAGAGAAACGAGGACCGAAGCAACGTAACCAGACGCAACCAACAGACTGGCAGGAGCCGTAAGAACGGAATGAGGGGTCGAAAGGAACCCAGCACGCCAACCGAACACAAAAAAACAAAAGAAAAAGGGTCACCAAAACCCCACCAGCAAGGAGAGAAACAGGCGGGACCTGAACCTCAAGTCGCACAGAGGACTCCCCGGAAGGGAGTGAGACAACAATGAGAGAAAACAGGCAGGCACCAGGCAAAACAGACACAGGAAGCCGCAGGAATGATCCGGCCCCCAAGGGAACCCAATCGGACATCAGCGAGAAGCGGAAAACCCAGAAGGCCGCCCACGGAGCCCGAAGAGCGGAAGGGACCAGGGCCCAAGCCACCAGAGAGGAAGCGAAAACCCACCAGGGGCCACCATGCCCAAGAAGCAAATAGAAACCCGGTAGGGAGGCACGGAGGAGCAAGACATCCCCGCTCAGGGGCCACACAAAACAGGCCATGAATGTTGCACATGAAGGAAGCGAGCCGAAGCGAGCACCCAGGAGGCCAGACAGCCAGCCAACAACCAGGCCCGACCCAGCCGAACAACGAAGAGCCAACAGGAACAGGAGCAGACAGGGAGGTAAGGCCACAGGCAGAAACACACCGAAGGTGAAAAGGACAGAAGAGTCGGGCGAAAAGAGCCGGAGCAACGTCAAGACCACCAGGGAGCAAACCAGAGCCAGCCGGCTCCAGAACCCCAAACTAGGGACAAAGAAGAAAAGGATGCAGAATCCACACAGGAAATGCAGGGCCCCGGCCGGGGAAGGAGAACCGGGGAATACCAGTATCCCCGGACAACGAAAAGCACCGGCCGAACACATACCAATGAGGGACCGTACAAAAGAAGTGGCAGGAGACAAACCCCAGGCCTGTGCTAGCCAGAAGCACAACACCCAAAGAGTCATAGCTCCATGGACCACCACCCGCAAAAAGGGGATCGCGGAGCCGAGGAACAGATGTCCAACGACACCCAGCTCAAAGGCACACATTACAATGATACAAGGGGATGATGGACGGAACGCTTGAGCCAATCAAACACTCACCCCCAGTCAACTGATCTGGGTTTAATCCATCATCATTCTTTAGCTCACTTTGCCACTGGATTCAAGCAAGCCTGGCTGATGACGGCTGGAATGCCAGAAACCGGTCCTAGGATGCTCGTTTCCGGTCCAGGGAAGACATGGCTTGGCAGTTCGTGCTGGACTGTTCCCATGAGGCACAGGGTCAGACTGATTTGCATATGGCCATGTCTGAACTGGGGTGGTGGAGTGAGCTAAAGAATGATGGATTAAACCCAGATCAGTTGACTGGGGCGAGTGTTTGATTGGCTCAAGCGTTCCGTCCATCATCCCCTTTTGTATCGCTTTGTTCGCCCTAAGTTGGCAGGGGTATGCCCAGACGTGGGTCCCTTGCTCACTTTGCCACTGGATTCAAGCAAGCCTGGCTGATGACGGCTGAAATGCCAGAAACCGGTCCTAGGATGCTTGTTTCCGGTCCAGGGAAGACATGGCTTGGCAGTTCGGGCTGGACTGTTCCCATGAGGCACAGGGTCAGACTGATTTGCATATGGCCATGTCTGAACTGGGGTGGTGGAGTGAGCTAAAGAATGATGATGGATTAAACCCAGATCAGTTGACTGGGGGTGAGTGTTTGATTGGCTCAAACGTTCCGTCCATCATCCCCTTTTGTAACACATTACAATGATCACAAAAGGAAAGGTTGAGCAAACCCACCAGGATCCGAACCAGTGACCAAGAGGGCAAACACAGGCACCGGTAGTGGACGCAGTCCACAAAGCCACCAAACCAAAGTAAACGAGAGTAGCACCCAGGCGGGCACCACCAATAGGACAAAAGCCTCGTCCAGGCCAGACAAGCCCAGACCCCCGCAATCCAAGGGACCAGAGGAAAACGTCAAACCGGGAGCCCGGACGAGAAGGCAGAAAGAGCTACCAACGGGGACTAAAACCAAAACAGGAACAAAGACCCAGGCAAGGACAGCACAACTGCGCCCAAAAGCCAAAAAGGGCCAACCCAGCAACCCCCAGGAGAACGAGGCAGGCGAGAAACCACCCAGAATAGAAACAAGACGCCCCCGCAGGGCAGGGGCAAACCCCAGACAAGCCAAGCAACAGCCAACAGAAGCCATACGAGAAACCCGCCAGTAGGTGAACCAACCGACCCAGCACGGACAGGGAACCCAAGCATGCCCCACAGGACGGCAAAAGGCCACCACCCGGTAAGGGGACACCAGAACAGGAAGACCACTGGCCGCACCCCCAGCAGGGCGGGGAAGAGAGCCACCGGGGCAAGAGAAGGGACACCCACGGAAACCGGCGAGGCCGGGAAGGAACCGGAACCAAGGAGGGCCCAGAAGCACTGAGACCAACCGGATGGGAAGAACCCCCAACGGACCGGGCAAGCACAGCCAGCCAAGAAGGCACAAAACCACCCGAAACACTCCCCGTGGAAGGCCCCAACCAAGGCATGCACACGAAGGGAAGTACAGGTAAGCCGGGGTGAGGACCAGCTCTAGCAGGGCCCACTGCCCCGGGGAGGAGGCCCAGCCTGAGCGGGCACCTGCAAGGGCAATTCCCCGCCATGTCGTTCATGGCCGAACAAACACCAGGAGCCCCCAATCAGAGCCCGCTAGAGCAGAGCTGCAAAACCAAAAGGGGGCAGCCGGACCCAGATGAACAGGGCCCGACGGAGAAGGAACAGAGACAGCCAAAAAGCGACCCCGCAAGAACAGGCCAAAACGCACACCCCAGCAGAGGCAGGAGCCTAACCCCGGGCCCGACCAAGCCGCCACCATCCAAAGGCAGTAGACCAACCAAAGAGCCACAGCACGATGGACATGAGCAGGGTGGCCCAACAACCGGAGCGGCACGCAGGGGGCAGGACCCATGGAACTGAGACAGAGGCCACCCAGGATGGGAGGAGAGGAAGAGAAGGCCCCCAACAGAGCCCCCAACCCCCAGGAAGCGAGGAAAAGCACAACCGGGAAGGGGCGCACGAGCAGCCTGACGAGCCAGGGAGCAGGAGGAGGAGAGGGTGCCACGGCCGCGAAGACAAGGGCAAGCCCTCCAGGAGGAAAAGCAAAAGCCCACATTGAGACCACCAAAGCAGCCCAGAGAAGGATAGACAGGCGCCAACAGCAGCCTGCCCCCAACAGACACGCAGCCGCCAACAGCCCCCGGAATCCCCAGGAGGACGCCCAACCCAGAACCGACCAGGCCAGACCCCGAACAACAAGGAGAGCAGGCGGGAACAGGAGAAAACAGGACGGAAGGACCGCAGGCCCAAAGCCCGGAATGGAAGAAGGAGCAGGGACCAAAACAGCAAACACAACCAAGCCGTGGTCCCGCGAAACACTCCGAACGCCAGCAAAACCCCAGGACAAGAACACACAACCCACAGGATAAATGGACGAAGTACGTGCAACAACCAGTAAAATAAGGGGAACAAAGAAAGCGATATTGCCCAATGTGTCTGACACAGAGACAACCACCGAAACACCAGGCTCTCAACACGTAACCCACAAAGTAAGAGACAGAGACCACAAGCCCGAGGCCACAGTAACACATAGCAGGCAACAAAGACCAAGCTATAGAGCAACAAATGCAGAAAGCAGAGGACCAACCCATACAAAGCATAAATGCTTAAGTCGCCAAACACACAGGTTAGAGGCAGGTCCGAGAACACTAGGCCGGAAAGGGGGGAACCAAGCACTAAACCGTACCCAGAGTCACCACTATCATCCAACGAAAGCAGTGGGGCAAACACAGACTACCGCACCAACGGGGGACATAGACCCCCTCCAGGAACAGCCAAATATGTGTATACAACACGCACCCAGAGGACGTGGAACCCGCCATACAGCACTGGGCCACAACGATCCAAAAAAAGAACGAAGTGCAGGAGCCGAAAGGAGACAGCAGCAGAAGAGCCGTATCACCAAAGCGGAGCCCCGTAACAGCCCGCGCCGGCTGCCAGCCCCTTGGGAATGGCACAGTTTAGGCCACAGCCAAGGACAGAAGAAACGTGCCACAGACTGAAGGAACCACAGACTGAAGGAACCACAGACTGAAGGAACCACAGACCCGGGCCAGCCGCACCAGAGGGAATCAGCCGCGCGGGAAGCCGGAAGAACCCGGCACCGGCCCCCGAAGGCCGGACCAGAAACGCAGCGGAAAACGTAGTAGAGCCGTGAGGAACTCCCGAAGGAGAGGCCGTGACTGCAACTGGAGGCATCAGCCTGCGCGGCGACTGCATCCGCACCGGCCTCAAGCAGTTAAGCCCCACGAGCTCCGAGGAGGTCAGAAAACAAAAAGACGAGAAGCCCTGCAGCCCACGCAGAAACCACGGACTGAGAGCGACAGCCGCCGCGAGGCCCCCTGCAAGACCAATAGGGGTGCAGCGGAGGCTCGCAAAAACGGGCCAACGGGCCTCCCCCTCCCCCCCGGGCACCAACAATGAACACAACCCCAGAGCCTACCCAGACAGGGGGGGGGGGGTCAGAAGGGGCCGCAAGGCAGAGCCCCAGACCGCCCCGCTGTAAACCCATGGCGCGCTATGGCAGAGCCTAACCGGTCCAGACAGGAACCCGGGAGAAGGAGGGGGTCCGAGATCCCATGGGTCCGCTAGAGGAGGACCACCAACCATGGACCCAAGTACCTGCTACAGCAGGAACCACTTACCTGAAACACGCTCTGGAGAATCTGCAGCGCAGAACCAAAAAAACAGGCTGAAGGGTTGGGTCGGCCCGCCTCATAGAGGTCAAGGGTGTAATGGGTCGGCCATATTGAGAAGGGATGGGAGGCTAACTTTTGCTTTGGAGGGTTCTGGTGTGGAGCTGAAGCTCACTTAGTTAATCATGTGGCGAGGAAGACTTACGAGGAGGTAATGTAGATTTACAGTGACAGAAAAGGCTTGCCGGAGCAGGAAAGCAACTGCCGAAAAGCAAAAAAAAAAACATATCGGTTGGCACATGAGCTCAGACGTTGTTTAAGTGAAAGCGCACATGGTGCACTGCAAATACAAACAAGTGTCAGTCATTGCCGAAGCCGGCGTCCCGCAAGTGCTGTGGGGCTGCATCTACAATAAGCAGCATGCGTGCTGCAAATAAAAACAAGACGCAGCCCCTGTATTTGTGCTCCGTCGTGCCTGCTTCAGCAATACATGAATAAAGTAAGTAGTGCTCCCTAACTGCTAATGAAAGCTAGAGTGTAAGGGCACATGTGAGTGGGGTGGTCCTTATGGGAGGTAACGAGAGGGAGGTTCTAAAGAGGGACTACTAAGCCCATTCACAAATCAAAAGCCATCATTTACAAAGGGCAGGAAGAGGAGCCAATTGTAAAGATTGGCGGGAAACAGGAGGAGCTTAAAGTCCATACCCGACTACAGCATGTCTCGAAGAGACCTAAAAAAAACTAGGTTGTGACATTTTGAGCTGCATTTGAGCTCTCTTTCAAAGCTCAGACCAACTGTGGCTCTTACTCTTCAAGCTCCGTCTCTTCTTCCACATCAAACTCAACAACCTGTGGAGTACAAAATTTCAGTAGGCAACACTGCTAGGCTAAATACATTTTAGCAGGTTCCAGAAGCAAATAGACCGCTCCATTAGGTGCAAGTTAACCAGAGTATAAAATGCAAATATCTTGCTTGATGCATAAACATATCTACGGCACAGACTGTTCCTGCCAAAGATAGAACACCTTATTCAGGAAAGCATTAAGAGACTTGTTTTAAGTCTCGCATCAATTTGGCAGCATACCAGCAGCACTGAGTCAAAGCCCAATGGAGTCATGAGTAAACCAGCACTGGCTCGTCCATGAGTGCCACTGGTTTTTGCAATGATTTTTAGCCATGCGGGACAGCAGCAGCGCGGCTGCATCTCCTTTATGCTTGCTCCCTCCCCCAAAATACCAGATGGTAGCCGATAGGTTAGGCACTTTGACCAGTTGCTCTCACACTGCCACTTGATTAGCCTCCTTAATCTGCACTCCTGGTTTGGCCCTGTCAAGTTCTTGCACACCTTCGCCCCTCCTGGACCCACATTTATGCTTTACTCCCTCCCACACCCTCGCCCCCTAATCTTTGATGTACAAGACAGGCCTGCCGAAGCACCAGAAGTCAGAAAAAAAAGTTTCTGCACTGTGGGTGGGGCGCCCCTTGTGTGTTTATGGCTGCATGTGTGAGTGAGTGTTGTGCTCACTAGCCTAAAAGTGAAATGCTGGTTCTTGCACAAAAATGGTAATTCCTGGTAATCTGCTGGCCCCGTCACAGCGGTGGCGCTATGTGGCAGCATGCTTCGCCAGGAACAATGGTGGCAATTCACGGTAAAATGCTAGTGCTACAATAGTGCTAAATCCTGGAAACATGCACGCCCTGTCACAATGGTGGTAATTCAAGGTAACAAAGGATATTTATTACAGATGATTCAGTCTGTATGTAGTGTGCACTATATTCAGGGTAAATCATCAATTCACAACAGCTTAAATTATTGCACAATACATCTTAGCACAAGCCTTAGTTCTTCAAAAAGCACCACTAAATACATCCACTGTCTCCTACTAACACAACCAGTTTGGTCTGGATCGCTCAAACCTTTTATCCAGGCGGACCTCCAGACCTATCTTTTGTACAAGGTGATTCCTCTAACAGCAGGAATCACAAGGGCTGGCTCCAATCAGAAGTACTCAAAACAGACGCAATTAATTGAATGAGATCTTCTCCAGGCTGTCATCAGCCTCCCTAAGTAGTAATATGGGACAGATCAAAAGGGAAGGCCTGGCCTAGAAACTTCCTCACCTTGAACAGAAGCTGCAGTCCCACCCCTACCAGCTACCAAATAGCAGTATTCAGGGAGAATCAGTAGTCCTCTGCGAACAAAGCCCTATTGGAACTTCTAAAGGTACCAGTCTCCACACTCCTTACTTCAGTGTCTGGGTCTCTACATATAATACATTTCCACTCTTGGTGGGAGCCATTTTCGACCCCATCTTGAATCATGCTAAACCAAAGTCATCCAACTGGATCCTACTTTGCTTTATTAATTAGTTGTGTTAAACTTTAGATGATCATCAAAAAGAATCTGCTTGGCATTTGTTGAATCTTATTTACAATGTTTGCATAACATTATATTCGTTCACATTACGATCAAGGGGTTACTGTTCCCTAAAGCACAACGTTAAACTACTGATATTCCCCTATGTGTGTCCAGCCATTAATGTACGCTTCCAAACCCTTAAGTTGATCAGGAAACAGTGGTCTAGCAACCGACAAGATAAGAATCCACATGAGAACTGCCTTACTAGCTTGTTTATTTCTACAGTTTTGCAAACTCCAACATTATGCCATCCCAAAAAGCCTCCTCTGTATTCTTAAAACTGCAAGAAAAAAAGATTCACTTAAAACTACCAATTGTCACCCCCCACCCCATTTTCTTTTCAACAGATATCTTATTTTTCAACCTCTGCATGCCTCTGAGGAAAACCTACTCTAAGTCACATACATTTTGCCTCAATCTGTTGAATTTTTGTAAATCCAATCTTAAAGATCACACCCTCCTCTCAAAATCATACCCCTACAACCTAACAATACTTAGTCTTCCAAGCTCATCTATTAATCCCACCAATCTTCTGCATAAACTCACATACTACCTCCCTCTAAAGGACGCACTTAATGCCTATTAATACAATTCTAGCACAAAGGTTTACCGGATAAAAATCAATGCTATCATAAGACAGCACAAGGTGAATACCAATAACCAACAAGAAGAAATAACCACTGGATTAACCACTAACCTGGGGTCCCAGAGATGCAGCGCTTTAAGTGCTTCGAACACATTGTTAGGAGTAGTAAGCGCTATATAAAATGTGTTTACAATACAAAGCAGACTGCATTGGTAATTTTGGATTTGTAACTCTTGACTCATACTTGTATTCTCGCTGTTGTGTTAGCCCTACTGAACTGTTTATGTGTTGCTACTAAAACAATTTTTAAGCCCCCATTTGGCCCATATTGTTTTTTCCTTAAGGAGACAAAAAATAAAGTTTACACATATCAAGGAAACCTTTAACAGGAGGGGGAAAAAAACGTTCAGACCTCCGACGTGCAGCACGCTGACCCATAATAGAGTATGCATCACTTGATTTTTAGGCGGGTTCATATTATATAAAAGGAAAAAAGTGACCTAGTGATTGTACCACATCTGGAATTGTAACATGGTTGGGAGCGAAATAGTTTATGACAGCAGGAAGTTACAAACAAGAGGGTGTCGACAGATTTTCTTAATGGCAGTAGTAAGTCTGAGACGCAAAATATAAGTACAGCGTTGGTTTCAAATGATAGCCTACCTTGTTTAGTCTGCCAGTGAGGTTCACAACAATTTTCCCAGCTCGGTGATCATCAATGATTTCAAATTCACCAATGTAACCTGAAAAATCCAGATTGTGACAAGTTACCCAGTCATATAGGAGACTACAAAGAGAAACATATTTAAACAAAAGTATATTGATTGTGGCATTGGTCATTCAACTTGACTGAATACAAAATTTAAACGGATCCCATTTTTCCACCAAAATAAACCTGCAACCGGGTGGGGTAATATGCCATCCAACTAATTTGACTGTCAGCATACTTGCTAATTAAGACACTTACCATGTTTCATCATCACAGTTAGGAAACGAACGATCACTTTGGAGCATGGCCTGATCAGAACCTGGCGTTTTCCACGTTTTTCTGCATTGTTAATGCTTTTCAGAGCATCTGCAAGAACATTCATGCGCACCATGGTGCCTGTTAAAAAAAAAAAAAAGTAACAAAATGGCAGTTAACAAACAAAAGCATTGCCTTCCTTATAAACGTACATTCAGATAGACCAATGAACATAAATACAACACAATACGACCGTTTTCGTGCCCATGGTCAATAAGAAACGGGGACGAATTGTTTAAATCGCGAGTTATCAAACAAAAGTGAAAAAAATAATCATGTGCCGACGATTTTCCGGTTAACCACGCAAGCACCGGGGAGTATCGGGAGCGAAACGAAATGCAAAAGTTGCAGACGAAAGCAGACATGCGAATGTTTTAGTAGAGGAAAGTAGGAGATTAAAAAAAATATATATATATATATATCGGAATAATGTATTTCCCCACTGACTTCTATTGAAGGAGAAGCAATTAAAGGGGTGGGGGGAAACATCCAAATAAAGCAATTTGTTTGCTTCGAAAAATAGTCTCACATCTGAAACAGGTCTATTGGCAGGTATGCGAAACTTGCACGTTTTCCATAAGATACCAATATGCCGAAGGTGGCTTCGGGACAATGTACTGATTCGAGGAATATGCAGGAAGCTAGAATATAGGGGTTTACATTAAAGGTCGCGTAATAAAGCGCACGTTTCTACAATGGCCTGTAAACATTAACACGACGAGGCCACCGCAATATAGCACGAACTAGGAGACAGGCTGTCACCAAGACATGGATCCTGCGCAGGTTTAAAAACCTGCAGCAGTCTAGAAGCCGTCATATCGGACCCCCTTATGATGAACCAAAGCTACTGCACAAGATTAGAATGAGCTATAAAACGAGAGCACAGGCAAGGGACATAATGGCCAACTGGGTGGCCCTTGCTCACTCTGTAGTAGAATGTTCATTTACTCAAAAAATCGCTGCCGGAAGAAAAAAACGGGTTGATGTTCGAAAATAGCGCATGTTTGAGGTTCTAAATACAACGATATACTAAATGGCACACAATACGTTTACATAAATAGTGCTTCTACAGTAAACGCGCTATAAATGTCATATCCAGAAAATGGATCCGACTGCACCAGATATGTAGAGGTGCGGTTAGCTCACATGATGCGACGCCAGAACCTAACGGCCTGTCAGGCACCGAGACACCGCGGTCACAAGGAAAAGATAAGATCTGTAGAGCCCGAAACTCCGCGAAGATCAATCGTCCAGCTAACAGGGGGAAACAAAGGTTTCTTGATCCACCCGCGAAAGAGACTAGGGGTGCGGCGTATCCATTTCCGGGGGCCAAAAATTGAGTCGAACAGATGGTCGGAAAACGTACTGTGCGGTTCCTACTACAAAATAAAGCTGGAAGGCGGGATGCCCCTGATATCCTACCGATGTCAATAAGGCCAGAACAAGAGCGGCTACTCACCGGTACTGTAATATGGCGGAAAGAGAGAAGGGGAGGGCCAGCGGAGGGATTTCGGAACTATCCTATTCTCGCGAGATCCGGCCGAGGTATGGCGGACTCGCTAACCGTCTCTCGTCACTGCGCAGGAAAATAAGTCGATTGCCGAAATCAGTCCCACAGACTAGGGTTTTGAACCGCCCTCGGTTTACAAAGCGCAGCTGTGTAAAGATAGCTGTTCCTCCTCAGCAATTATTTGGATGAAGCTCTGATACCTGCAATACGCAAATAGTCCAAAGACGTCCCGCTTTGAACGATTTTTCGGTACTTGGTGTTAAGTGCCTGGTAGCCAGTGGCAACGATTGAAATCGTCATAAACAAGAAAGACTACAGTGCAGCTGTGGAAGTAAAGAAGGGCTAAAACATGACAGTTTGTCATTATACGCTCAAACGCCATCTTGTTTCCAATTGTGTTAGGAAGTGAACTAGTATTAAAGTAGGATAGACCGGTCAAACCTAGGATAATGTCGCGTTTACTTACATTGGAGTCGACTAGTAAGAAGATATTTGGAAAACGTCGAAATAGCATCTTTTAGTTGAAAACAATGAGCCTCCTAGTCTAACTCAGGACTATTGGCATGTGGCATAGTGTACGTTGTAACATGGGTCGCTAACATTTACATTTCAGAAATTTGAATGCTGAGTGTAAGAATTAGTGTTTTCTTTAACTTAAGGCAACTTCGGCCTCGTCATCCATCTCTTCGTGGCATTGCTGTCCAACATGACTTGAACTGCTTTCTGTCCCGTGTCCTTTTAAAGACTCGTAGACTTCACTAGTTGAGAAAATGATTCCCTGTAGCTTCCTCAGCAGAGTGTACTTTCTCAGGGACAGAGCAACAGTCCCAGACTGAATAACATACTATGTACTGAATAACATAACATGTACTGAGGACAGGCATTAAGAACGTTAAAGCTCCATGTATTAGAATAAGTGAGAAAATCTTCGAACTCTAGTTTAATTAGAGAGATGGTTTCAGTGGGGAGGACCAAAGTCTGGCAGGGACTACATTGCTCCCGATCTGATGCAGTATGCCAAGGGGAAGTTAATGTATGGGTTTATGCGGTGACGCATCCAACAGATGCAATGAGAATTACACCCAGTTGAAAAGCGATATTTCAGCTGCCTACCAATGCCTTCTTTGCCTTATGTTACAGGTTGGGAAGTACTGCATAAAATACGAAACCTTATAACTGGCTAGTAGTGATAAGAGTATCAAAGTAACATGTTAGCAACATAATTTCAGGTGAAGTAGTTTAATGTTCCATGCAACTTAACTATTTCACCCCATATGCTACCTCAGCTGGCACATTTTCAAGACAAAAACAGTGAGCCTGATATTCATGCAGGGCTTCAAATAACCCTAAGCTGGTTACAGGGGGAGGGGAGTGGGGGCATGGGGCTAGTGACATTATCCAGAGGAGGAAAGTTCAGTACAGTGGTGCTTTTTAAAGCACAACTGCTGGATAACCTTGGTTTTTGGATAGAATAAAATTTATAGATCGCACTAAAGCCCAAAGGTGCCAAAGTATACAAAATAGAAGAGCACACTACGAATCCAATCACCTGTGACCTACTACTTATTGGGTGTCAAAGGAACATAAAAATGGGACGAGAACAAATGGGTTTTGCTTTTAAGAAATGTGTGTCTCTAATTTTTGCCCAAGCAGGACTGATAAGAATACTTTAGACTTAAGTTTCTGGTTGGGCCAGAGCATCCACTCTCTCACCATCCGCAGGTCCCTTCTCTACTACTTTATGGACTCTGCTCCCAGGGGGTTCAAAATCACTGGATGTGTCTTGGGACTGCTCAATTTATCCCTCTCAGGCAGCTGCACACACTTTTAAATTACTGTTTATTTCCCATACCCAGAGCATTCATTTCAACATGAACAGCAATTGGAAAGGAGAAAACCTTTTCTGGTCCAGTTTCACCTCTCAGATTAGTGTTTTTGGTTCTTAACAAATACCTTCCTCTTGTCTGTCGCGTAGTGGCTAAACCGTTTCCACAGCAGTAACTTCCTATTTGTGGTGAGCAGCACTGGCAGAGCAGGCTCACATGAAGACTAATACTGATTCTGGCAGAATGCCCATGGCAATCCCTTTAAATAACTTGCTGACGTGCACAAATGACCATGCTTATGTGTGCGCATCTCTTGTAGTGCGGGCTGGCACTATATTCAGCCTGCCTCAACTGCTGCACTCTGTAAATTCAGTAGGCTGTCTGGAAGGGCATCTCTCGATGATGGTACTTTTTATTGTGTGCACTACATCTTCCTGTCAGTCAGTGCATAGCAGTGGCTGCCTATCCCATGCTCGAATTATTCGGTTTGGTAACAATTAATCCTCACATTCTACCCAGCTGTGATGGGAGAAGATTTAGTCCCTCCCATGTCACACTGGTAGGCAGACTTCAGTGGATTTGCATAGAAAAGACTGATTTGGCAGGAGTGTGGGAGCTTCATTCCTCATGCGGGTGACATCCGCAATCTGTGGGTGATTTGACAGATCTATACTGCCAAGGTCACGATTATGAGTTATGTGTGGTATTCCAATCCCTGCAGAGCTCTCAAGTTTCCCAGGTCTAAGCTTTAGTAACCGACACAGCACATTTTTGCTATGCATTTTGGTACTAGTAGTCCCTTTTATCTCTTTGTGAAATAAGAACTATAAGTTCCAGCATGAACATGAGAAACTTGAGAGCTTTCCCCCTGTGCAAACTTGTGTTTGCACAGGTACCGACATTCGAGGTTGTATGCATATTATCATTTATCTGGAGCAATAAGTGCCTCAAACTTTTCCGCCCTATTCAGAATCAAGCATAAGTGTGGAGGAAAGACTTGAGAGTGTTGAGCTGTGTTTCCCTTTGACTTCAGACATCTTGTCCAAGCCAAGGCACATCTCAAGCTAAAGGCTTTCGTTCGATGAATAAAACCCCATATGAAACCCCCAGTAGGATAAAGAAAGGCAGCATTATGGGGTGCCTCTCACATACATGAATTTATTTAGAAGTAGGAAATAGGGATATTCTGAAAGATAAATTAGGGGAATGTATTTTCCCCATTGTCTTTTAATGAAGTGGGAGAAAGCTAAAAGAAGGCAATTTTTTGCTCTAAAAATCAAGTCTCTTCACTGAATGTGGTGTGTTGGCATGTATGCTCCTAAGTTCTAGGGAGGCTGTGAAACACGGAATGGGTTAATTAAGTGCAGAGCCTCTGGAAAAAAGGCTGTAAAACACACTTTGTAAAAAAAAAAAAATTAAGTTATATATTTATTCATTCAATTAATTAAAACTGTGACAGTAAATACAGTTAAAATAAAACAAGTAAAACGTGCTACACAATTACAGAAACATTTAAACGATAAAAATTAGAGCCTATTATGGAGTCAAATTGATGGCCCGCTTACAAGTGGGCAGTTGATTGAGGGTGTCTTGCCAATGGGTTGCATTAGTTGAAGTTTTTTTTAAGATAATTCTTTTTATTGAATATTATATTTTTATATTCACCAAACCAGAGTAATTCTTTTACGTCGCTGGTGTTAAAGCACATAAATGAGGATTCCCTACAGGTAAAAACTCTTTTTTTTTTTTTTTTAAAGATTGTGTAAAGTGCAAGTAAAAATTCAGGACAACAAAAAGGTGCACAAAAGACTCACACCTGTAGACACCACCCACACACCACTGTCTACCCTGCTTTACGTTTTGTTCACAGAATTGCAAAATGTTATTCAGGATTATTCCACTGGCAATTCACTCTTCTATTATTATTTCCATATTTTTGTCATGAAAGTCATTTGCTTTCAAAATTTTAGACATATATATTTTATATTTCCCCAATAGGTTTATGTTTATGGATTAAAACATTTTAGACATAGGGAGTTTATGACAGCTGCTACAAAAAAGCAGGCAGCAGGTGATCCCTAAACACCCCTAGCAAGGGGTCGACTAGCACTCTGTGATTGCTTATGGATGACTCAAAGATTGAGAATGTCACAGATTTGCCTGTTGTAAGTACCCGTTGTAAGCAGGCCCGGCTCTAGGATTCTTGCTCAGGGAGGGCCATGAACAAGGATGGGTGGGCCACGAAGATGAATGGGCAGTGGTACAAAGTATTGCAGAAATCTACAATTTTAGGTACTGACATTGTCAACTTTTGCCATTTTAACACCATAAACACCAACCAACAAGGTACCTACTTCACTTTCCCTGCTTCGCTTCAGGCTTTGTGGAAGGGGAGGGACGCAGCAGCCTGCTTCTGGTCATGTGCAGCAGCAGAAACATTCCTGCTGCCACACATCTCTTATAAAGGAAAAAATGGTTCTGTCGGGGTATCAATTACTTCGGACAAGTAGCAACAGCTTACTTATAACCAATATGAACGATTTACAAAGAAAACCAATAAAGATATAACACACACCAAAATTTTTGAATCAATAATATATTAAGAAAAATCAAATAATAAAGGCTGTCGCAATTTACAATTTCAATTGCAATGTGAAGAAGGTGACTGTGGTGAAACAGTGACATGTGGTGAATGGTGATGAATACAGTCCACTATATACAGAAACAATTGTGCAAAAAATTAGGGAGGGGAGGGAGAAAGATTTCATAAATGTCCTTATTCTTAGCACATATGCTTAATGATCCAATGACGAATGGGACTGTGATCAAAAGCGTTGTGTAGACATATATAATACTACGCCGACGTTTCGACCCTGTGTATCGCGGAAAATGTTCCAAAATAAATCACGGACAGAAGGAGGCTTGTATTTCAGATCACGAAAAACATCGGACTGGCACAAATACGATTCCAACCGATGGGTGGAAGTTAAATACAAGTTATCTTTGAGGCTCCAAACCGGCTGGTGGAGATCCTTATGAAATTTCCTACCTATACCTGACCAAGTTATTAGTATTCGCAGGCCCACAAATCTGCTTTTGGGCTGCCATCTCTCCCCCTCCTGCCCTGAGGAAGACCCGCTTGGACGCACTTTCACTTCTTGCGCGATACACAGGGTCGAAACGTCGGCGTAGTATTATATATGTCTACACAACGCTTTTGATCACAGTCCCATTCGTCATTGGATCATTAAGCATATGTGCTAAGAATAAGGACATTTATGAAATCTTTCTCCCTCCCCTCCCTAATTTTTTGCACAATTGTTTCTGTATATAGTGGACTGTATTCATCACCATTCACCACATGTCACTGTTTCACCACAGTCACCTTCTTCACATTGCAATTGAAATTGTAAATTGCGACAGCCTTTATTATTTGATTTTTCTTAATATATTATTGATTCAAAAATTTTGGTGTGTGTTATATCTTTATTGGTTTTCTTTGTAAATCGTTCATATTGGTTATAAGTAAGCTGTTGCTACTTGTCCGAAGTAATTGATACCCCGACAGAACCATTTTTTCCTTTATAATACGTATACCCAGGTTCTGAGGGACACCGGGTTGCCCCATTACGTTTACCACCACGCCACACATCTCTTTGCAGCTTTTCATGTTTTTAAAAAAAACAAAATTGTCAGCTTTGCAATTTGCAAAGCACCGAAGCTTAAAAAGGCAGCGCAGTAAGCCCCCTGACAACTTTGCACACCCCTACCTAATAAAATAATGCAGACTTTACAATTATTTATCCTCCCTTTCTATGCAGCTGTTCATTAAAAAACACAGTTAAAAACTGAGTTATGGTTTTGACAAAAGTGCAAAACCAAGGAAACCCACCAGTTATGGTAACCAACGCACACAATACAGGCCATATCTCACGTTGCCCGTCATGCTCAAAACCCATTCTCAACCGGGCCTGGGATTTTCTCCCATCTGTTTTGTGGCCATCCAAGCTTTTTCTGAGATATTCCTTTTTGGCCATTCTCGCCTCTGGCAGTTTTCCCTGTAGTGGTTATACTTCCAGCATTCACATCTCCCCCTTAATGGAAGAAGTAAGTAACAACATGCTTGAACTGCTAGCATTGAGTTGTCAGGTTGTTTTGTAGCATGTATTTCGTTTGCAATGTGTAAATGGTAATTAACGTGTACCAAGTAATAAAAGAAGCTTTATTCAGAAAAACAATACTACAGTGCCCTGTACTAAACAAACATGCTCAGAATAGACAACACTACACTGTGCACAACAGTATCTGCTTAGCCACTCATGTAATAAAATAAGACTTCCGCAGGAGTTAAGGGTACAACAGGTGTGCACTATGAACCTTAAAACACCTATCTTTAAGGCACTGAAATACACCAGGTAAGGTGCTTTTGAAAAAAATCATAGTGTTATGATGCAAAATGGCTGCAAATGGAGCCTTCAGCCTCATCTGTGAGAGTGAGTGAGAGTATTCAGGATATCTGTGCTGTTCATTTGGGCATGCAGCAGCTACCATCCCTGCTGACATCACACTTGTCCCCAGGCCTGAAAGTAGCCTATGTCCTGGGTTTAATCGGGACCAAATATTGGCCCGGGCACCCAAAAGCAAGCGTCCCATCTTTGCAGATCGCAACCTTTCATGAAACATCGCTTGCATAGTATCAGGGAGCAAATCTGGGGAGACATTTGTGATAAATTACACTTTTCAAATGTTCTAGGGCCATTAGCATTCTCCACTTGCTGGAAACACTATTATTTCTCTGCAGCTCACTCGCACGTCTTCCAACGAATCTGTCCCTGAAACAGTTGCTCACTCTTAGATCCTCTAAGCCCTTACTTGCCCTTTGATCTCTGAATCCTCTCTCTGTAGTCAGGTCCTAAAACTCCTGCTCATGCTTATGAATCCTTGCTTGGCACTGACCAACATGACCCCAGAAGCTCATGCATATCCTCTTTTCTGTAGGCTTCTGTTCACACTTCAGAATCCATAGGTGCTGCTTATCCTAAGGCCTTCAGACTCTTGCTCACCATCAGTTGGTCTCTAATCTACCCACTTATTAAAGAGACCCTGAAACTCATTTCCACTCTCCGGTCCTCTGAGATTCCTGCTCAGGTCCTTAAGGTTCCAGCTCACTCTCAGGTGCCTTTGGATTCCAGCTCGTCATCTGGTCACTTGATTTCCCTGTTTACCGTCAGACCCTGTAGCTCTTGCTCACTCCTACTTGGAAGCTCCAGGAAATCCTCATTTCCCTGAGGATCATGTTTACCATGAGATTCCGTAAAACGTATATATCTGTATAGCTTCCTTGATGTTTTGCTCACCCTAAGGGCATGAGGTTAATTGTCAACACCAGACGGCTGAAGCTCCTGCTCACCCTCAATCCTCGCAGTGGGTATTGGGGGTGAACATATGCAGTAGAAGCATAGCTAAGTTTAGGTCCCTGAGCCTCAAGCTCGCCCTCAGGGTCCTGAGGTTTATGCTTACTCTCAGTTGCCCAAAACCCAACTCACTCCAAGGATTTTAAGGCTTTTGCTTGTCCCAATGGCTTTGGCTCACCAGAGGTGCCAAGTTTCCTGCTCAGTGCCATTTACTTGTGCTGCCTGGCCAAGCTCAAGTGCCCAGAGGTTCCTACTCAGGGACATTAATCATTGAAGATACGGTCCACCTTAGACCCCGGGGGCACATGTCAACCTCAAGTTGCTGAATCTTCTTCTTAATTTCACCTACCAGAAGATCGTGTTTACCTTCAGATCGCTGACTTTCCTGGCCACCCTGAGGTCTCCTGATATCTCTGCCCACCCTTTATAAGTCAGAAACCTCAGTGCTAAATTTCAGGCTTCAGTGGCTGTACACATCCAATTCTTTCATGGACCCTTTTGGTTGCCACACAGAAGTCTCTCTGCGTGTGATGTATTGGGGGTATAACAGAGCTTGGTACTTGGTGACATCTATACTGTGGGAAGAGACATGATCTGAATCTGCTTGAAATGTTGGAGGAAATCACTTCAACTACAGACGTTCTTTTCATTTTTGATATAGTACCTGTGTCATTGCTCTTTCTTTCGTTCCCCCACAAGTATGAACAGCCCTTCACTCCTCCTGCTAGGGTTTATCCCTCTTCACCCTTTGTTTACTCTCTCACTTCACCTGTACTCTCATGTTCTCACTGACCACATCTATTAGATTTTCTATGTTTCTGTATGTCTGTCCATATTTCATACCAACTTTTCATTCGGTCTCCCTCCCTCTGTCTTCCTCTCATTCTACGAACCCCTCTATGTATTTTAATACCCTTCTTCATCATTGGGCCTTCTATTTTTCCATCTCTCTTGTTATACATCTCTTTTTTCCTGTCTCTCTCTGTCTCTCTCTCTTTCTCTCTCCGTAGTTGCCCTGATTTTCCCCATTTCCATTGCCCCTGTACTATTTGCCTCCCTCTCTCTTAGTCTATAATTTCCCCCTCTTTCTCACTCCTCTGTCTCCCACATACACTCTATAGGTTGTTCTTTTTCTACCTTCCATGTCCTTATTCCCCACTCTGTCAATTCTTATTGCCTCTGAGTTTTACTTCAGGTCTTTTCCTGTCTTGAAAATTCTCCTTTTCTTCAATTGTGTTTTCTCATGTCAGTCACCCTAATTTCCCTATAGCCCTTGAACTTGTTTGTGTCCTACACCTAATGTTATATTTCATTGTGTCCACTTTACTGAGTTGCTGCTGTCAGTAGCTACCTGCTTTATCAAACCTTGACATTTGCAGAAGACCATACTCTGTAGACATTAAATAGATTCCTGTCCTTGTAAGTGCTTTCAGGTCTGCAGCTTTCAAAGGTTATTCAGGAAAGTGGATGGACCTTGTTCTACCTTTAGTAGAGATCAGACCAAAAGTATGTTTTATTGTTGAGTGGTAAGGGAAAATTCACCTATTTCTGGAGAAAATGTTAGATACACTGGAGAATCCACAGGTGGCATTTCTTTTACCATAGTATCTCTTTCTTGGAGGGATAGTATTGATCCAGCGGCGCACCAGCAGCAGGTACTCCACTACCATATACTCACCTGGGCCCATATAGCTCACATTCACTAACGAACCTGCCTACCTGAGTACCATCGAGTTGGGTAACAATATACATCTGTTATTCAGCGCCTTGAGACCCTTGGGTGATACGTGCGCTTTACAAATACACATGTTATGTTTTATGTTATGTTTTACCTGGTAAACCGCTGGAGGGAAAATACAATTTTTCCCTAATTTGTCTTTCTCATTGAATTTTATAGATTTGCTCTACCTGGTATTAGTTATCTTTCATTTAACTAGACCATTATTAATCATAAAATTCTTTCCTCAGGTCAATGGACCTGTTAGATATACTAGTTGATGGCGATATTAACATAACTAATTAATACTTCTATTTGAATAAAATAATCACAGACTCGGGAAGTTTTAAAGTCTTTATCTAACTTAATTGAGTGTGAATCATCTCAAAGTTTCATTACAAACACCCTCATTCACAAGAGTGTAAATTCAATCATATCGCATTTAAATCAATAGCAATTCAGATCCATACAATAACTGTGCTGAGAAAGAAGAGGACAGAGAGAGAAGAGCATTAATCAATGCGATGAATTCATAATTACCCAGAATCGTGTGAACGCCAAACCCTCTGGCCAAAGGGCTGGTAAAGGGTCCCCAGGACAGGTTCAGGAGACAAAGACTTCAGGATAGGAATCAGGACAGGATGTTTCACCTCTCTAATTACCGATGACTGCATCGCACCCCTCTCTGACACTCTCTTCCTCCTCGTGGTTCTTCCGCGATCTTCTTTCTAACCCAATTAAATTAAATAGATGGTTCTGCATTCAAATTCTTCTCCAGCGTCTCACAGCATCAGCATCAGCACCACCCCAGCACCGACAGCATCCCGAGCTCTGCCTCAGTGCTTCCGTCAAGCATAATGCTAAAAAAAAAAAAAAGCTAAACTAACTACCTCAATTATACCTTGCTATTACCATGTACCACCCATTAATGTTTCAATTTGGTAAAATACTAACTCTGATTGGACAGGCGAAAGGGGATGATCGTCACACCATACTTACATGTCATTTATTTCTTTAAACCATTGTTTTCAAACCCCTCCCCTCAAACTTTATTACATCTCTTCCGTTCCCATACATCTCCAACCTTTATTAATACAAAATGTAACAGTTTAATGAATAAAGCTTCTTCATATGAACTCTTCACCCTCAAGTTCCCAGGGCACATCTTCTCTGTCCTTGGACGCGTGACAAGTCCTTACTCATCGGGTCACATTCTCTCTTGAGTGCGCCTGCGTAGACTACGTCAGTCAGCTCGATTTCAGACACGCTTTAAGGCCCAAATGCGCACTAATAATAAAGTCAAAAGAAGAGATGTTATTTTCAAATAAAAATGATTTGACTGTATACCACCAACCTCTACTCTAACCCACTCTATTTATTATTATTCTATCTGCATTTGCGTTAGTATAAAACTTTATTTTCTTTCTCGTCCAAGCAGGTGCCATGCATGTGAGTTTCAAGCGGCCATTTTGGTTAGCTTTGCGCAAGCGCATGAATTTCCCTCCAAACCATAGAACGTCATACTACGTAGATGAGGTAGACGCATGCGCAGTAAAGATCTCGTGTTAAAATGCAGTTTAGTCCTTTGTTTGTGTTATTGCAATTAGTAAACACATTTGCAAGCTTCGTTTTCCTCCCGCGTATGAAGGAAATGCGTATTATTAATCACAAAACACGTTGTTAGTAATTCGTTATGAGTTAAACGAGAGGATTGCTTCCGAGCAAGTCTGATTTATGAGTCCTTGCTCCATCAATCCCCTCTCTGATGGCATCTTAAGCCATCACAAAATTTCCCATCCCTTTCCCAGATACCAACTTTTAACACTTCTCAGTTTTCTCTATTTCTCCTCTCAAATTTTCATCAATCAACTCGTTTCCTTCTATGTCCCTCATTTTCTTATATAGCCTGCCTTTCATTTCTTCCAACTGTATCTCCTCATACTTTCTTTTCCGTTTCTGTCCCTTTCCTTTTCTTTCAAAATGTATCTTCTCCTTCCTTCCTTTTCTACAACACTTATAGGTAATCATTATTATCATCACTATGGTTATTATCATGACTAATGGTACTATTATTTGACCTACAAAACTTTTCCCAAAATTAACAAACCATTTCCCTATTGATGTTATACTTTTTGTTAGTCTTCCCCATACACTGTCAACCTCCAGTTGGGTCAAATCTTTATGCATTCTTGTAATGTTTTCAATATATCCTTTAATTTCTCTGCTCTTGTCCGGAATATAAGTGCAGCAATGTTGAATTTTCAACATACCACAGACTCCTCCTTCTTTTGCTAATAATATATCAAGAGCAAGACGGTTCTGCAAAACCATAGATCTAATTGCAACCATTTCTGTGTTAATGATTAAAAATCCTCCTGCAGTATCTGTAGAAAGACGATCAACTATGGTTGATAACTTACAAATTTTCCGCGAATTAAGAATGACTCCAACTGAGGGTATCAATGCACTAAAAATATCTCCTACAATTTCAGAAAAACTTGCTCTTCTACGTGTTAGTCCATTAAAATTTCCATTGGTTCCACTGATTTTGTCTACATGATATATTTTTGGAAAAACTATTCCAAAGTAGCAGCTCCCATACCATCTTACAGGTAACCTATAATAGGCATTGTTCCCACAAACATAATACACTCCTGGAAATACAGGATCAGTTCCCCCTTTTAGTCCCCACCCTCCTAATATTAGGAAGTTGTGTTCACATTCACTGGAACCAATGTAATTATTGTTATAATCTATGGAGGCAGAATTTTCCCCTTTTCACTAAATCCAGGGACATCGCAGCATGTGCCTTGCCATTTGCATAGATTCCCTCTTTCCCAGCCCATGGAGGTACATGGGTTTTCTGTTCTTTCGCTTTCTTTATTAAATCCTGTCTCCTTTCTTCTACTAAATCCAAAAATTATTTTTCTTCTTTTCTTAATGTACATGTTAGATTATCTTTATGTGCCTGTACTATGTCTATTGAACTCATTGTTAAGAAAAATTCACCCATAAACTGTGCATGTTTACTACTGGCTACTGGATTCATATTCTTTCTAATAGGTAATTCTGAAAATACTACATCTATATCTGAATAAAAATATTGAAGTCTCCCTGTAGCATAAAATAAACTTGACAAAATACTACATGACACACCATACGTCAAAGGTATATGGTGATACGTCACTCCTTCTGAGACTGATGAGGGTAACTTCATACATACGTAGCAGTTACTAATCTCCATGGTATTTACATACTGAAATAATAATCTAATAAAAACATTTGAAGATGTATTAAAATCTGATTCATTATGGTAATTCACTTCATCTTCATCTTCTACTCCTATTTCTATCTTAGTATCTTTTATTTTCTCTACCCTATCATTAGTATTTGTGTTATTCTTTTCATTTGTTTTCATTAACAAAGGTACTCCTACTGTTAGGAATAACCATACTAATGCTGCTAATAAAATACTACAAAGACAAAATCTAAAACATGTTCTTTTTAATCCACGTTTTGGTCTCTCAGTAACCTCAGTTTCAGCCATTCTAGTCTTTGAGAAAATTTCTTTTCTCTTTCTCTTTTCTTTGTCAGTTCAACTTTTTCCTTTTTATTTTAAGGAGGCCTCAAATTGTTTTCATCAATCTGAACAATATGAATCTCTTCTGTCTCATCAGTCAGATCTAGAGATTCAAATTCCTCGAGTATTATGTAAGTCCATTCAGGCACCTTGTATCTCCTGTTTAAATTTCTTAGTCTTGGACTTCTTCGAGTTATTTTTGCCAAAGTTTGTTTAGACTGCGTCTGACTTGTGACCTCATTTACTTGTTCAGGTCTCTTTTCAGATGTTCTCAAATGGTACTTTAGTTTCTTAACTCCAGTTGGCCAATTATCACCTTTTCTGATTCTTTTTATTTGTACACCATTTTCACCTTCTTTATCTCCTTGTAAAGTTATTTTTATTTCATTTCTTTTTTGCACAATCTGTTCTATTTCTTTATATTCTGTGCTTGTACCTGCTTTTACTTCCACCTGCTCAGGTTCTACAGTGTTTTGTTCTTTTTCCTGAGCTTGTTCTTCTAATTCTATCTGACCCTGTTCAGGTCTGACTTCATACCTTTCTTCTTCTGCCTGAACCTGTTCTTCTAACTCTATCTGATCCTGTTCAGGTCTTAATTCAAACTTTTCTTCTTCTGCCTGAACGTGTTCTTCTAGCTTTCCCTCCTCAGGTTCTTGACTGTCTTTTTTATTTTCCACCTGAGTGTGTTCTTCTTCCCCTATCTCTTCCTGACTACTTTCCTGTCTTTTCAGTTCTGTTCTTCTTCTCGTTTCAATGGTATCATCAATTATTTCAATCACAGGTATCCACTCTTCCTGATCTACATTGGCTGTTCATCATATGGTTGTCTTTCAGAATCTATCACTCTAGATTCCTCAATTTCACAGATTGACAACTCCTTATGCTTCAGCCTGTTCAGTCAGTGGTGGCTCTTGTTGTTCTGATGGGCTCGGAACTCTTCTGGTATGACTGGCATGAATCCAATTGGGCAAACCTGCACACTTCACTGCTGTGGTAGTGACTAGTATGACTTGCCTTGGTTTGTCCCACCTCGGTGCTAGGCACGACTTTCTTGCGTGTTTCTTCACTAGCACCCAGTCTCCAGGATTCAAATCATGCGCTTGTTCTGGCTGTCTTTCAACTGCGTCTCCTCCAACCTGGTGGGAGACATAGCGTACCTTTTCAGCCAAGCCTTTGCAATAGTCCAATACCAGATCATCAGTTATACTCATTATTTTATTTCCAGGAATAAATGCCTGTCTCATGGCTCTTCCCATGAGAACCTCATGTGGGCTCATTCCTGTTTTTCTGTCTGGAATACTTCTGAGCCCCATCAGTACAAGAGGTAGTGCATCTGGCCATTTCAGCTTTGTGGATGCACACACCTTTCCCAATCTTGACTTGATTGTGCCATTCAATTGCTCAACTATTCCAGAAGCCTCTGGACGGTAAGCACAGTGCAATTTTTGTTCAATGTTAAATGCAGCACAGATTAATCGAATTATTTCATTATTAAAATGAGGACCTCTATCCGATTCCAAAGTGACCGGAAAACCGAATCGTGGCACTAGCTCCCTCAATAACAATTTTGCAACTGTGAGACTGTCATTTCTTCGAGTGGGATAGGCTTCCCCCCATCTTGAGAAAAGGCATACTATTACAAGTATGTATTTCAGTCCATTACATGGGGGCAATTCGATAAAATCCAATTGTAATCTGGTGAAGGGTCCTTCTGCCTTTCCAATTTTTCCCCAACTAACCACTGTTTTCCTACCTGGATTTTGCTGTTGATAGGTTAGGCATCTTTGGCAAAGGCTCTCTGCGACTACCCTGAACTTCGGATTGTACCAATTCTGTCTGAATAATCTGATCATCGAATATCTCCCTATGTATGTTGAACCATGATATACGCTTGCCATTTTTGAAAGCAAACAATCTGGCATGACTGGCCTTCCATCTATATACACCCACACCTCATCTTCGGGTCTTTTTGTACACGCTGCCTTTATCCAAATTTCTTTTTCCCTTTCTTCAGCTTCTTCTTGCAATTGTCTAATCTCATCCCATGTTTCTGGTACTGAGAAAAACATAAGTTGGCATCTGGTTTCACCCGTTTCAATTTTTCTGTTTATGGCCACTGTATTTTTAGCACAGTATTTGGCCACCTGGTCAGCATAATTATTGCCAGCAGTCACATAGTCATTTCCTGACTGATGTGCAGCACATTTCACAACTGCTACCTCTTTTGGCAATTGTAATGCTTCCAACAAATCTTTCACATTTTTGCTGTTTCTAATAGGAGATCCTGAAGAAGTCAGAAATCCCCTCTGCATCCAAAGCTGGCCAAAGTCATGCACAACCCCGAACCCGTATTGGCTGTCCATAAATATGGTTACTCTCCAATTTTTCCCCTTTTTACAGGCCATCGTTAAGGCCACCAATTCAGCTACTTGTGCAGACTTGACTCCTGGTAAACAGGATGCTTCAATTACCCCAGATATCTTACAAACAGCAGAAGCTGCACTTAGTCCTCCTTCTTGAGTCCTGAGGCAAGAACCGTCTACAAATAACTCATGGTCAGCCTCTTTCAAAGGTGTTTCTCTAATATCCGGCCGGGGCTTCGTGCATAACTCAGTCACGTCCAAACAATCATGATCACTCTCATCTCTCACTTCTTCATTGCAAGGATCTGGCAATAGAGTGACGGGATTCATAATCGTACACCTTATCACAGACACATTTTCAGCTCCCAAAATCACTCTTTCATACTTAGTCAATCGACTAGGAGTGAGATGCTGTGTTCTTGTTCTTGTCAAAAGAATTTCAACTGAGTGTGGAACAAACACTTTAACTGGATGTCCCATCACTATTGACTCACTTTGCCCCAGACTCATACAAGTAGCAGCTACTGCTTTTAAGCAGCCAGGCAATGCTGAAGCCACTGGGTCCAATGTGGCTGAAAAATATGCCACTGGACGCCGACTTAATCCATGTCTCTGTGTTAGGACTGAAAGTGCACAATTCTCTCTTTCGCAACAAAATAATGCAAAATCTTTTGAATAATCAGGCATGCCCAAGGCAGGAGCCTCACACAAACAATTTCTTAATTTCACAAAAGCTTCTAAGCATTCGTCATTCCATTCAAGCGGATCTTTTGCTCTTTTCCGGATCATCTGTATCAATGGTTTTGCTAGCATCGAAAACCCATTTATCCATTGTCTACAATATCCAACCACTCCCAAAAACATTCTCATTTCTCTTTGAGTCTGTGGCAATTGCATTTCTTTGATTATTTTTATTCTTTCCGGTGTCACTTTTCTAACTCCTCTTTCTATTTTATGCCCTAAATATCTAACTTCTTGTTGGCAGAACTGTAGTTTTTCTGGAGACACTTTGTGTCCTCCTTCAGCCAAGTGGTTCAGTAATGCAATTGTATCTGTGACACAATCTTCTCGTGTTTTTGATGCCACCAGTAGGTCATCAATGTACTGAACCAGAACAGAATTTCCAGGCATAATCAATGACTCTAGCCACTTTTTCAGAATTTGATTAAAAATCGAAGGACTTTCTGTGTACCCTTGAGGAACACGACACCATGCGTAAATATGATCCTCAAACTTAAATGTAAAAAGATACTGGCTGTCTGGGTGCAATGGAATAGAAAAGAACGCTTGGCATAAATCAATTACTGTGAACCATCCTGCATTCCATGGTATCTGATAAAGAATCACAGCTGGATTGGGCACTATTGGACAACAAGGAACCACAATTTTATTTATCTTTCGTAAATCTTGGACTATTCTGTACTTTCCGCTAAGCTTCTTTAGTCCTATTATTGGCGAATTACAAGGACTATCCATCACTTCTTTTAAGATGCCTTGTTTTACCATTCGTTCAATTTCTGGAATGATTCCTGCTTTTACCTCTGGACTCATTTTGTACTGTCGGGTATTCGGATACACTGCGCCTTCTTGCACTGTCACTTTTACTGGGTCTATATTAGTCATTAGCCCAATGTCTTTTCCTGTAAAATCCCACACATCTGGATTAACTGTGGCTCTCAACTCTTCAGGTAATTCATTTTCAGTTATAAGTGAAAACATTTCATCTACTTCTGTTCCCTGTTTGCCAGCATCATCTTATAGACAACGTCCTCATCAGGGGTTTGGAAAGCAACACCATCCGGTGTACAATAAATCGTGCAATTCATCTTGCACAGGAGATCTCTTCCCAATAGATTTACAGGGCTAGAATCGCAAACTACAAACCGATGCATTTCTTTAAAGTTCCCAATATGTACTTCCATTGGTTTGGTGATTGGGGTTCTAATTTGCTGGTTCGACACACCAACGACTTGGATGGACTCTCCAGAGAGGGGTATGTTTGGGATGTCTGCTGTTCTCACAGTGGACCTGGTAGCACCAGTATCCAATAGGAAAGTGACGTCTTTACCTTCTACCTTCCCATCAATAAATGGACCTGACTGATCTACCGGCAAGGATGCGCCAAGCACGCACTCCTCTTCCTCCCCCCTCAGGCACCGTCATTGCATCTCATCTGAATTGTCTTCACCATTCTGCAAATAATATTGTGAAATCGTTCTGTTATTCTTACCACTCTCTCCTTGAAATCCGGCGTTCGCACTGAAACTCTGATGATTCACAAAATTTGGCATAGGAGCTGGTGGCACCTGATATTGTGGTGTAACTACCTGCTGCTGCTGATTCAAAAGTACTTCATTCTGCATCTGTGGGATTACATTTTGATTTGGCCCATTATTATTATTATTACTCTGAGTACTCTTACACTCGTTCTTCCAATGTCCAAGCTTTCCGCACGCATGACAAGGAAACTTCTTTTTCGCTTCTTCTCTGTCCATTCGTCCTCTAAACTTATTACCATTCGTTCCTTGATTATTCTGATTCTTTTACTTGGCTATTGCTTTGGTCGTTTGTTTTCTCTTCTTGTTGTTCGGCTAATTTAACTTGTGCCCACATCATTTCATCTTTTAATTTCCTACGCCTGGCCTCAATATCGTCGCCACAATACTTTGCGTACTTTAAAATCTCATCCACTGTCTTGCTTTGCCAGCACAACATATGCTGCTGTATCATTTGACTAATCTCTGGTTTCAGACCATATACAAATCGATACACAAAATGTCTAATATCCTTGTCACCAATATTCTCAAAACCACTATACTGCTTAAACACCTGCAACAATCTCTCATAATATGCATGTACAGATTCGTTTGGTTCTTGAGTGGTTCTATCTATCTTTACCCAGTCTGTTTCTTTCGGAGGAATTTTCCCTTTCAAATAGGTAACCACTTGATGAGACTTTTTCATCACCTCCTCTGAGGGTGCTCCTGTCTTTGAGTCTCTTGGATACTCCTCACTAGGCCAATCAACTGTAATCTTGCATTCTGTCCATAAATCAGCAGGTACCACTATATTGAATAGACCATCCAAATCCTTCAATAGAACTTTTGAAACCTTCACAAATCTCTCTACTTGTTTATACCATACCACTGGTTTTTCTCTACATTTTGGAAAGTCATTTGTAAATGACAAAATGTCTTGTCTACTCCAAGGCACATGAACATATCCACCTCCAGGAACCTCTCTCATGGGACACAACTTTTCCACCTTGCCTGCTTCTCTCACTGGAAAGGCAACAGCTGCTTCTCTCTCTTGTACTTCCTCTTTCTTTCTAATCCATCTAATTCTCCATTTATCAATGTCGCCCCATTTTCGCAAAATGCCCATTAATTCCTTAATCTGTAATCTTTTCCCAGAAGCATTTACACTTTCTAAATCTTTGTCAGTGAAATCCACTCTATATGGTTTCTGTAACAACTTTGACTTCCTTATGTCTATTCCAATCTCTGAAGAGACTTCAGTCAATCTCTCGTGAAACACTCTTGCTCTTCTGGTTATACTCTTACATAAATATAACAATTCCTCATCATTATAAACATTCAACCTTTCCATGCCCACGCTTCCAGTTATCATTTCTTCCAATTCCACTTTCAATCTGCTGATGTCTAAAATTTTTGGTGGTGGATTTCGATTATCAATTTCCTGTGCCCATCTTTCTATTTCTTCTGGGGTAACTACAGTTGCACTTTCAGTTCTTATAGGCACTAAGGACCTCTTTTCTCTTAAAATCATGGGTGTATTTCTTTTTGGAGTTTCAACTGAGGATTCCACATAAGGGAGATCCATTAATGAAATAACTGATTCACTTTCGCTAACTTGATCATCTGTAATTATTATTTCTTTTCTAGGACTATTTAATGGAATTGTCACAGATTGTGGTTTTTGGCAAATCTTATTATCTCCGTACAATGGGATTACCGGACCAATAGTCACTGGTACTGTCAAGGCTTCAGTATTCAAATTTAATTGACCTATCTTTTGAACTAATTCTTCTCTAGTTTTGTTCAAAACATCTCTTTCATTATCCTGCAACACTCTGTTATATGACGTGTCATGTAAAATCTGTGGGGTTAATGGCATTCCCATTACTGGTGCACTTGGGGTAACCTTACTAGTTGTTTCATGATATGGCGGTGGATTCTTAATTAAAATATCCTCTAACAACTCGTCATCTGATTCACCATACTCTGCTGAATTCATATGTTTCGTTTTCTCCTTACACTTTCCTCCAGACTGTTCCTCAGCCATTAACACTAGATATAAACCTTCTGATACCATAGCTCTCCTCCATTGTTTCATCTGCCCTTCACGTGACTCATGCAAATGTCTGGGAAAGAATCCTCTATATCTTCCACCCCTACACTTCTCTCTTTCATATGACTCAGTCTCCCATTCTTCCAAAGCCTCATATTGAGTTAACCTAGGTCTAGGTTCTAAATCATTCATCTTCAATCTCAAATTCTGAAGAATCCTTCCATTTTACGTAGCATCTTTAGGAAACGCTAACACTCCATCATCCTTTGTATATTCTATCCAGTTTTCCAACCACACGCAAGTATGGTATCCTCTTTCGATCATCATGAATGACGCTGGTGTCTTCGGAGGTGGAATAGGAATTCCCTCTCTAGTCAACACAGGTTTATCCTTCACAAAGAAATTCTTAATTTTCTTAAAAAGTGACATCTTTCTTTTCTCTCCATACATTCTTGAAGAACGATGTAAGAAATTATATTCTGCAAACCCTTGAAATCTTCTACCTGTATGCCTTTCACTTACAGTCAAATCAAAATCCCGCTTACAATCCTTCTCTCCACCAATCCTAGCGCGGCTTCTAACTATCTATCCAATCAAATCAGGCTCACGCTCGTGATCTGACAAATGCCAGCGTGGCCTTTTCCTGACGTCAGTTCTGCTCCTTACTACTGACCCCTCCTTTACAAAGCTGCTCCTGTCACACGCCCGCTGTTTCTACCAATCCCTGCGCGGCTCACTGTGACGTCAGTACCACTCCAGCAACTGACCCTCCCTTTACAAGGTAATACGAAAACTTTATTTCTTGATATTTTCCTTAAATTGTTTGTTATTTACGACATAAAAACATTCGCTACTCTGTCTTTTCCACTAAATCAAAGGATAGTTTATTTCTTTCTACTACGAGTAAAACCTTCAGCTTACTCTTCATATACTGCGAGTAAAACCCTTCCGCTTACCCTTCATTCAAGCTCCAGAGAACCTGCTACTCCTTCGGTCTCACCCGTATTTAGGTAAATCGAGACCAAAATTTCACCAGCGAACTCCTTTTGCTATCAATCTAGCTCAGAAGAACCTGCTACTCCTTCAGGGTTACCCTTTCTAGGTGATATAACGCCTAAAGTTTCACCAGCGAACCCTTCGCCATCAGTCACTCTCCCTTTTACACAGAAAATAGTCCCTACTTTAACACTGCCAGCCCTACCTAGCTTCTCAGTGTTATTCCAACAGACGAGTAACCTCACTGCAGTGTGGTTTCTATCGCCACCCGCTATTCATTCCCCGGGAATTTTCCAGACAACATGAAACAAGGACACTAACTCTTTTATTAAAACATAAATTAGTCAATAATTTATACTCATCACCAAACTAGTTATTAACAACCATAGCTCTGCTACCAGAAAACTGATCCAGCGGCGCACCAGCAGCAGGTACTCCACTACCATATACTCACCTGGGCCCATATAACTCACATTCACTAACGAACCTGCCTACCTGGTAAACCGCTGGAGGGAAAATACAATTTTTCCCTAATTTGTCTTTCTCATTGAATTTTATAGATTTGCTCTACCTGGTATTAGTTATCTTTCATTTAACTAGACCTTTATTAATCATAAAATTCTTTCCTCAGGTAAATGGACCTGTTAGATACACTAGTTGATGGCGATATTAACATAACTAATTAATACTTCTATTTGAATAAAATAATCACAGACTCGGGAAGTTTTAAAGTCTTTATCTAACTTAATTGAGTGTGAATCATCTCAAAGTTTCATTACAAACACCCTCATTCACAAGAGTGTCAATTCAATCATATCGCATTTAAATCAATAGCAATTCAGATCCATACAATAACTGTGCTCAGAAAGAAGAGGACAGAGAGAGAAGAGCATTAATCAATGCGATGAATTCATAATTACCCAGAATGGTGTGAAGACCAAACCCTCTGGCCAAAGGGCTGGTAAAGGGTCCCCAGGACAGGTTCTGGAGACAAAGACTTCAGGATAGGAATCAGGACAGGATGTTTCACCTCTCTAATTACCGACGACTGCATCGCACCCCTCTCTGACACTCTCTTCCTCCTCGTGGTTCTTCCGCGATCTTCTTTCTAACCCAATTAAATTAAATAGATGGTTCTGCATTCAAATTCTTCTCCAGCGTCTCACAGCATCAGCACCACCCCAGCACCGACAGCATCCCGAGCTCTGCCTCAGTGCTTCCGTCAAGCATAATGCTAAAAAAAAAAAAGCTAAACTAACTAACTAAAACTACCTCAATTATACCTTTCTATTACCATGTACCACCCATTAATGTTTCAATTTGGTAAAATACTAACTCTGATTGGACAGGCGAAAGGGGATGATCGTCACACCATACTTACATGTCATTTATTTCTTTAAACCATTGTTTTCAAACCCCTCCCCTCAAACTTTATTACATCTCTTCCGTTCCCATACATCTCCAACCTTTATTAATACAAAATGTAACAGTTTAATGAATAAAGCTTCTTCATATGAACTCTTCACCCTCAAGTTCCCAGGGCACATCTTCTCTGTCCTTGGACGCGTGACAAGTCCTTATTCATCGGGTCACATTCTCTCTTGAGTGCGCCTGCGTAGACTACGTCAGTCAGCTCGATTTCAGACAAGCTTTAAGGCCCAAATGCGCACTAATAATAAAGTCAAAAGAAGAGATGTTATTTTCAAATAAAAATGATTTCACTGTATACCACCAACCTCTACTCTAACCTACTCTATTTATTATTATTCTATCTGCATTTGCGTTAGTATAAAACTTTATTTTCTTTCTCGTCCAAGCAGGTGCCATGCATGTGAGTTTCAAGCGGCCATTTTGGTTAGCTTTGCACAAGCACATGAATTTCCCTCCAAGCTTAGAACGTCATACTACGTAGATGCAGTAGACGCATGCGCAGTAAAGATCTCGTGTTAAAATGCAGTTTAGTCCTTTGTTTGTGTTATTGCAATTAGTAAACACATTTGCAAGCTTCGTTTTCTTCCCGCGTATGAAGGAAATGCGTATTATTAATCACAAAACACGTTGTTAGTAATTCGTTATGAGTTAAACGAGAGGATTGCTTCCGAGCAAGACTCATTTACGAGTCCTTGCTCCATCAGTATCATATTAGCCTTTTCTAGGGTTCTACTCCTGATTTATCACTTCCTCTAGGTGTCGCCAACCTCTAAATCAAGCTGTAGACTGCTGGAACGTCGAAACTAAGAAGTGTGTCTTGTTGTATTCCGCTTTCGGTGTCCGTTTATAGGTTTTCCTGAAACATGTCCTTATATAGGCACAATTCGCATTGCCCTTATATAGGCATAAGATCCCAGTCCTTATTTAGGCATTAGCCATGCTATCCAAATACAGGCATGGTCACCTACATCCGTCCACCCCAACGTCACAATGAGTTCTTAGAAACCAGACCCTTAAGCTCTTGGGAGTTCCCCTAGCACAGGATTATTGATTTCTCCAAGATCTCATTTATTATGCATGAACCGCTATTCCTTAAGGGTTCATTCCTGACGTCTTCCTCTGCCCGACTTTACGTCAATGCTAACATTCCAAGGCACCTACCGGGTATAAATATACCTTCCCTTGACCTGGCAAGTAGGAGGAGACCTCGACTTTAGAGGAGCCCATATCCCGGCCTGACGCACTGACAAGAGACGCTGTCATCCCTGCTCGCAGAGAATCCAGCTTCCAGTGTTCTGACTCCCTTCGCGGGGTGTTAGAGTTCGAGACCCGGAAAGAGATTCCCACCTCTCTCATTCTCAAGGTATGGAGATGACTAGAACCTAGAGGGACTCTTGGCTTACCAGACTCTTGGCATACCAGACTCTTGGCATACTATAGCATACCATACTATAGAATACATCACCTATTTCTTACCTTGCACTACACTTAGGTTAGGTACACTGGGGTAGAACTAGTTAGAGAAGCATCTTATGAGTACTCGCATTTTTAGCTTATGTTATTTATGTATATGAATATATGTGTCATAGCTAAAAGATAATGCTAGTGCAGTATTATTTCTTTCTACTGCTTACGCTGTACATAATATATCTCGCATATTGTCTTGTGATCATAACAGCTCATATCTCTTACACGAGAAACAAGACTGTTCAATAAATCCTTTTATTGAAACGCCCGTCTATTCTTTCTGTGTAACTCTGAAGAAACTAAGCATGTACGATTAGCTGAGTGAAACTGTTATCTGTTGTTTCCACGATTCTGGGAGTGTTCCGATTCTAAAGGGAAACAAAAGTTGTCATGTTTATGCGGTTGCCAGAAACTACTCCCTTCTTGTTTACAAGGAGTTTCTAGTGGCCTCTGAGTTAGCTGGCACAAAGTAATTAAGTTTAATATACTCAATAGGGACATACTGACCTCAGTCCTATGTCGAATCTATAGGGTATATTATTCCAATGCGCAGAGCCTATTAGGGAAATAGGAACTACACTACATGGCGCCCAACGTTTGGTAAGGCACTAATTTAACGCTAGATCCTGAGTAACTCAGTCGTGCTTTTCTCTCAGAGACCCCTACTCACATACTCCATAAGACGTCTGGAGTGGGTAGGGTTAATATCCGCCAAAGCTAAATAGGACAAAAATCCTATATATTAGCTGTTTGGTTTGTTCAACGTTGAAGGATACAGTGTTCCAAAATATTGTGCACCTTATCTTTTGTTTCCTTGAAACTTGTTCTACATTTTTCAAAAAACAATGTCCCTGAACGGGGATACTGCCACCGAGAACAGTGTAGCTGCGGCTGATCCAGTCGTAATAGCTTTTAACTTTACAGGTTTAAATGAAACCGATGAGGGTGTTATAAACATCCCTCCAAACTTAAGGAGAGCCATCACTCTAAAACTTATAAAACACGGCCTATCACCAAGAGGTGGTAGAGCAGTTTTCGTGATAGAGGCACACGAATCCTTTCAGACAGAGGTATTCTATTCATGGATAGTATTCCCAGAATCAAATCCAGTAACAAAAGTGTTTCACTTCTTTAAAGAAGATGAACCACCAGAGGAATATATTCCTTTCGAGGATATTGAAATTCCACTCACATACCAGGAGCATAATCTCTGGTTTAAAGGCGCCCTAAAACATCACAAAAACATTACCAGGCTCGGTCCACTAGGTAGACCAGGAGCAACATGGCCGATTCTAGCCGGCTACACACCTCATCCTGACATCGATGAGATGTCAGACGAGGAATTACTTACTCAACTACAAGAGTTAATAAAAATGTACAGACAATTAGTCCAATATGTCATGCAGACTTTCACAGTCCAACCACCAATGACCATTCCAAATCAAACCCCTCAACAGGGGAATACACTAAAAATTACTCCGCAGACTTTACACGCAGTCATGGGTAAAATGCCCACAAAACGTGAACAAATTCCATTCTGGATAGCTCAAAAAATTACTCAAATCGAAGCAGTATTTCCAAATACTAGCCCTTATGAGAAACACAGAATCCTAACAATCTGTTTACCAATGGGGATCACACCACAACTGGAAGACTGCACCACTTGGGGCGCAGTCTTTGCTGCCATCTATACTAAAACACATGGGGGCCGATTCCGATCTCGGCCGGTAGTGCTCCGAATCGGATTCACCGGATCCGATTCGGAGCCCTGTTTCCCGACCGAATCGGACGCGGGTCCGGCCGAGCGAGTACGATGCAAGCACCCGCAAAATCGCCGACCGACTCGAACGCGGCTTCAACACGCTCCGACCGACTCGCAGGGACACGACTCGCACCGCGCTATGGAGACGTTTCCCGGCCGGGTAAGTACGATGCGCGCCGCGAGCAGTCCGATAGACTCGCGCCGTCCGGCTCGACAAAGCTGTCGGAGCCGGACTTTGGGGGTCCGCGTCGGACCCCCCTGTACGCGTAGGCGCGCGAGTCGCACACAGGGGGACCCATGGGTCCCCCTACCTGTGCATGTACGCCGCGATGCGCATGGACGCGTACACGCTGTAGGGGGCGCCCTTGTCCGCCTCGCACCCATTGAGTCAATGGGAGCCCGCGTACGCGTTGTACGACAGGCTCCCATTGACTTCAATGGGAGTCCGACCGAATCGAGTCTGATTGCATGCGTGCGCATCGTACTCGTTCGGTCGGACTGCTAGGGTCCGATTCGGTCGGAATTCTCTCCGGGTCCGGCTCGGTCGGAGAGAATTCCGGCCCGAATCGGAATCGGCCCCATGGTGTCCATCAATTGCAGTAATACCAGATGTCCTGAAACAAATTCAAAACGAATACGGGGCAGAACCTGCTCTGAATTTAGGTATGAAATTACTGAAAAACTTCGACCAGGTCTCAACAATAATATTATCTAATATTAAAGGGGAGGCAGCATCAGTGGCGATCCGCCAACGCTTAAGGGAATTTGATGTAACAGAACATCAACATGAACTACCCAGAATAATAGAACAATCTTATGCAGAATTAGGCAGAGATAGTTTGGGTGGAAAACCATTAAAGCCAAAACTATCTGAAAGTCCTGAGAAGGACTCTATTAAACAAAATCCTACATCTTCTAAAAAGAAGTGGGAAACTAATAAACAAAATTCAAACGAGACACATTCTCAATCCCGAGGTAGGTCTCCTCAAAAGGAGCCCTCTGAAAGGATGTATAACCTCAGGAATAGGGATAATTTAAGAAAACCTGACAGGTATCAAGATACTGATACACGTTCCTCTCGTACCTTTCAGATATCGTCACAGACATCAGAAAGAAGAGGACGGTCAGAAAACAGAGAAGAACGCGTAAAATCCAAAGACGATAAACACGTTCAGAAAAAGAAATCAAAACCTCAATTCACAAAAAAGAAGGTAGCAGGTCTGAAGATCAGACATGCCGAGAATACTGAGAACACAGCTCAAGAACGGAGAATGGGCTCAGACAATGCTGGACAGTGCAGCAGAAATAACAATAGCTCGCCAGAGCCTGAAGGAACTTCTGGAGATAGTGGACTTGAATGAGTACATCACAGTAGAAACTGTAGACACCAGGGTTAGTATTCCACAAAAGTTATATGAAATAACACTCCGAATGGAGGGAGACATACCAAGAAAAGTGAAAACACTCTTTTGGGAGAAACTTTCAAGGGGTTATGATATACTTCTAGCAGAAAAAGACTGGCCACCACACTTTGTCAGGAAGTGCCCACATGGCGAGGACATCATTATGCCAGCCTTCTCCAACGATATTCCAATTCACCTAAAATATACTTATGCCAGGAAATGGGCAGTTGCCCAGGCCCCAGCATTATACAAAAATCATGTAGGATGGGATACGGCTCACCTCACCTCACCATAAAATACAGCTAAAAAATGAACCTACTGCACAAAGGCAGTACCCAATAAAGCAAGAAGCTAAAAGACAGGTCAGGGAGATCTTAGATCAACTTGAATACCAAGGGGTGATTGAAACATGCACCTCCTCAATGAACAATCCTTTGTTTCCTATATCCAAACCAGACAATACATATCGTCTAGTTTTGGATTACAGACACTTGAACACTTGTTCCAAAACATTTGCAGTGCAAAATGCACATAGTACAGCATTAATGAATAACATTGTGCGCAAAAAATATAAACCACATTGGACATTTCAAATGGTTTCTTTTGTCAAAACATAGCACCTGAAAGCAGGTACTTAACAGCTTTCTCAATAATGGGGACCCAGTGTCAATTTTGTAGACTCCCACAAGGGTTCAAAAACAGCCCGGGGTTATTCTCAGCAAGGGTAACAGAGTTACTACAAATTTATGATAATGAGTCATTGTCATATGTCGATGACATCTATCTGACAGACGATGACCTAGATAGGCACTTGAATAGGGTGAGTACCATTATATTGGGCTTCGCCTCTGAGGGCTATAAATTCAACTTTACAAAATCCAGAATTGCCCATCTCAATGTCCTTTTCCTAGGATATGAGCTTTCAAGTGAAGGCAAGAGCCTGGCAGCTAACTTTCTAGAAAAGTGCGCGCTGCTCCAACCTCCTGCTGAAAAATTTACAATCCATCTTGGGTTTCCTAAATTTTGGAAGAACTTACATTCTAAATTACGCAGAAAGGGTTAAACCTCTCTACGAATTAATCAAACCTGATTTTTCAACAAAACATTGGACACAAGAACACAGAGAAATCCTGCGTTCACTCCAAGCTAACATGTTAGCAACAAATCACTTACAAACACAAGTAAATAAACGCAATTTAGTGATCCGAATAATTTCGGGACAATGCGGATTCACCTATTTAACATTTAATGAGGGTGAAAAAGTACCAATAGCATACAAATCACATTTGTATACACAAGCAGAAATGCGCTTCAATTCAACAGAAAAAATACTGACAGCAGTTCAAACCGCTGTAGCAAAAGAAAGAGCTCTAGCTCAAGGGAAACGCATTATTGTCGTAACTCCAGTACCAGCCTTAGAGGCGGTTACAAAAGCGAGCATTCCAAATGCAAAAGCTTTACATCCTAGATGGATACAATGGGTTAATTCTCTTGCAACAGATGTTGAATATATTTTTGATCCTGAACTAAAAACACAAGCGTTCCTGCAATATGAACATGAATGTCCTCTGCCCACTGAAATTTTGCCTCTAGATCAGTACGAATTTATAATTTATACTGACGGATCAGCACAACCCGCTACAGGGAGTAAGCAAGCTTACAGTGCAGCGTGCGCAATCGTTAAAGGTCACATGCAAGATGGTAACTTCAGACCAATGGTCACTAAAACTCACTCTCTAGGAGATTGTACAGCTCAGCGAGCTGAGCTACAAGCATTCAAACTGGCACTTGAAAATACAGATCGCGAATTCCCCACACTTATAGTGTGCGATTCTTTTTACTGTGTTCAGTCGTATAATGAATATATACAGAATTGGCTTGAAAATGGGTTCAAAGATGCAAAAGGTGGCACAATAAAGCATAAAAGGCTTTGGGAACAAGTAGTTCAGTTGAGAAACGAACTACCAAAAGCTCATGTGATACACATGCTGAGTCATCAACGTGATGGCGTTCACGTTGCAGGGAATTCATTGGCTGATGAAGCCGCAAAGGGGGCTGTTCAGACGGTTTTCGTAGCTGCGATCACTCGTTCAAAAACGAGGATAGACAGTGAGATATTGTTGGCTGTCAATGCTTCAAGCAAAGGCAGTGGTGCAGCGTTACCAAAGAAATTTCCACTCAAGTACTCTTATGTAATTGATGCGAACAACGTTCCTTTTGCTCGAATCCCTGGAGTGGGGGATAGGGTAAATCCAAACATGGAACGTAGAGCAGCTTTGATTTATGAAGCACATCTGGGGGAGGGTCTGTCACATCAAGGGATCTCTAAAACAATATTAACATTAAAAAAGATGTACTGGTGGCCTGGAATGAATACACAGATTCACATCTTCATCGATGACTGCATAGACTGCAATAGACAGCGTGGTGCAGAACGCCATCAGACACCAGACTACGAAGTAGCCTTCCCAGTACAGACACCATTGTTAGACAGCATTAGACTATCTAAGCGCAGGCGTCCTTTTGGACAAATGCAATCCCACAAATACTAAGTCAAGGTTCCTATGGATATGGCCTCAGCGCTCGGCTGATGCTCGAACTGTTATAAAAGATTTGCGAGTCTTTATCGGCACATACGCAATTGGCACACTACATTCTGATCAGGTCCCTGCGTTTAGCTCTCGGGCTTACAAAGAAGCCATGGCCAGTTTGGGCGTAGCATTGCGGTACTCCTCTCCGTTTCATCCTGAGGGAAATTCTGTTGTGGAAAGGAAAAACCGGGACATAAAGCAGTCTATAACAGCTAGAGTATTAGGTTCAGGTGATGGGTGGGTCAAACATCTTTATGGGGTCCAACGCTCATTAAATAATTTGTCAAGAAGTTCTCTAGGGGGGTCACTCCATATGAGGTCCTATTTGGGACAAGAATGTGGGTTCTTGATCTCGAATGTAAAGGCACAGTGGTGGAAAATAAACCCTTTGATATCAAAGATCGTTTGGCTGTTTTACAGGATCTAAATGAACTAAGATCGAAACAAAGCAACGTGTTCCTGAAGCCAACCACCACTGGGGAAAAACCGGCAGTCCCAGCAAGGCCTGTCTGGATCCCAAAAGTTGGGGATCTAGTCAGAGAGAAGATTGCGGACAAGAAGGAATTTGGACCTTCTTACAGACAACCAGTACCTGTCCTAGCCGCCCACGGAACAAGAACAGTACTTCTGCCGCCCCGTGCTGGAAAAAAGGAGAAAAGATTTGTGTCAATCGACCTCATCAAACCACACTATGTGGCCAATACTAAATAGTAGGCCTCGTGGACTCCGACCTAGTAGCAGACGCACTCCTCTCGCTACTATCCAAGAGGTACAGACTGAAAGACTCATAACCATCGAGAATTCAGCAGTAAGAGATGAAGGACTAAGCAACAATGCTATGGAACTCGTCCCTCTTGAAACTCAAGTAACAGTTCGTCCATACGAATCCTGATGCAATTTCAACAATTGACCGAACTTCTTCTGGCTATATCATTAACTTGATATCTGAGGATCCGAGTGAGCCTGAAACGACGCCAGCCTCAAAAACTTTCAAAAACAACTACAAGACCTTTTTCATTTTCTGAAAGAGACTTATCTGGTTTCACCATGGATTGAAATATGGATTATTTCTGGAATATTTTTCTTTCTGTCTTGGCTAGCTTTGGTTATGACTCTTAGCATGCTTATAAATGGCAGATACATTCGTATGGACACTGAAAGTAAAAATGTGAACTTACTTTTAAAACCCACACAAATCTTCCCATCGTGAAGCAAGAGACTTGTCAGCAGTGAACATCACAGCCGTTCCTATACAGGATGGTGTAATTTGGGACAAAACCGATTTCGACATATTCGGCCCGTCGGAACTTTTGAAGATTCCACATTTATTTAAAATTTCATTAAGTGACTTTATTACCTCCAGTACCTATTCTGATGATTGGGACTTTGAGACTGTTAATGATATGATGTCTGATCTAGAAAGATCTGCTGCCTTCTCTAACAATGAATTCTTAGAGGGTTCATCAGACTACGAACAGCTTTATTGTTACAACCACTATGGTCATCATTTTTTGCATAAATCTGCAACACCTAGAAATGTGTTTATGTTTAACCAATGGGAACATTGTCCCACACCACCAAGGGGTAGTTCGAAAACGTTTGCAAATAAGTTTCCATATTTTTCAGGGTACAATACATCTGATCTAGAAACATTTTACTATAAGAATGTAAACAAAACAGGACAGAAAATTATGTTAACTAATACAAAACAGATTTATTCTGCAGCCTTTATTACCCAAATGTCTAGACAAGGATTTGACTTTTGGAAAGACACAATCGACACAAGATCTGTCTGGGGTTCTAAAGATTGGCAAATGCAGGGGATAGAAGCTTTGTTTAGAGCCTGTATCATCCCACAGCAAATAATGTTTTTGAATGACACTGTGCAACAAACGTCTTGCCTTGGTTTAGCCAAGATCAAAGACATGAACACACCTTCTGTACCAACACCTGCAAGTAATAGCACTACACAGGGAGCGGTCACAGTAGACACAATACTACAAAACAACAGATCAGATCCTGATTGGGAAAAATGGTTGCTCTGGCCCACAGACACAAACATCTGTCAAGAAAGATTCCTGAATAGAATACAGGGCTTTACTATTTATAGGCCAGACCCACGTTATGTTCAACGACAACATCCGGGGGTAGTAACAACATACAGTGTAGGAAAATTGTGCCTCGACTGGTTACAAAAATCTACACTCGAGGATGTGAAACAACACTTATCTTTACTTAAAGAAGACGCAGACCGTAGGGATTTCTTACACGGACCGAGAAAACCGCGTCAAAAACGTTTCATATATGCCGGCATTTATGCTGCTTATAATGAAATATGGAAGGTTTCACAGGCAGAGGCCGCAGAAAGAATACGTGAGCTTGATCGTATTAACTTAGAGAAATCTCTCACTGTGGTCGACAATGGGTTAACAACTTTGTCATCCAGAATTTATTCACTGGACAACATTGTATCCTCTGCTATTGACATACTGGAACAAGATTTAGCCATGTTACAACAAGGCCAATCTCAGTTACGTTCTATTATGTTATTAGGCTGGACGCTGCAATCCTTGCGTGCAGGCTATGTGCCTTGGCGTTTTATCAACATGTCGTCTCTGTTTGCAGAATACAATCTAACGGTTAAACAGATCGAACTGGCACAAAGGGGAGCAAAGTATACAGTGCTGAGCATTGAAAAACTGGAAAAATTACCATTTACGGTAGCAGAAAAACCAGCTACAGAATGGCTTATCCATGGCAAAATAACTCTGCCTGTCACTACTTTTCATTTTCAGTATTGCCTCAAACAAATGCAAGCAGGCAAATATGAAAGGTTGGGTAAAGAATACATTAAGACATCCTGGGATTTACCTTACGAATACAGATGTTGGAGTGGGGATCGTGAAGTGTTTCTGAGCGATACACACTGTGAAAATGCACTGAGCAGTTCACTCATATGTCAGGACATTTCTTTACACGGGGCTTGTAATGGTTCTGTGGCAAACTTGTCCTGCCACCTGCAGGGTACACCAGCTGCTGTGATTAATCCAACGTTTGGACAACTTTCTAATGGGAGTTACCTCATGTTGAATGATCAGAGTTGCTGTGGCATGTTGCCAGGAATCCCATATCTGGTAACGGTTGGCTCCAGGGTTACTTGTTGTATGCAAGTATTGTTCTCCCAAATAGACACAGTCAGGGAGTCGCCTCTATGGCCTTCATTGAATGTTTCTTTTATATGTTTTGATACTTTAAGCAGAATGAAAGCCATGCTTTTACAACAAACCGTGCCTTTGACCTCGGCCAAAGAAATCTATGATTTACAATTTGCAAGGACTTCGGCTGAGATACAGGCTCTAATTCGTACAAACTGCCCTATACATTTCGTAGAAATGATGGGATGTATCTTAAACATGTCTGATACAAGCGGGATTGTACATGTATTTAAGACCATCTGTTCAGGACTGTTAACATCTTTTCAGGCAGTCCTCGGAATCATTCCAAACTTCGCACATTCGGTGTTTGTTGGTGTGCCATTAATTCTAGCACTTGTTGCAGGAATCCTGTTTTTATTCCTACTACTACGCTATGGCAAGCCTATCCACCGGCGTCACTCCCAGCAATTTGGAGAAAGCTCTCCTTGAACGGAAGTGCCGTGTGCGCATAGGGCAACTTTTGGACATACCTCGTCTACGGGAACTTAATACAACATGGTTTCTGTCATTTAGGCAAGATTGCATCTTACCTGTTCTACGCTGCCTGCTTTGCGGGAAGAATGCGTGCTAGACACCTGTCTAACACTCCCATCAGTCATGCCAACGGATATCGATACTCTGCTGGACCCGATAACGGCCCATGCTCTGTGTTGTCCCCAGAGGCTACCAATCCTGATGACGGCATTCCTTGAGATCTCACAGATGCTTCCTGCTGCTGCTGAGGTACGAGATGGATCAACAGGCACACAGGTAACAACGGACACGAACATTGCTGCAGCATCCTATGCTGAAGGCGATGCTTCACATCTCTGTGCAGTTAACCTTCTAAATGAGGTATTCCAACTGTCACCGATATCGGTAGATGATCTTTTGTCTACAGGAATAGATGATTTCGTATTTACACCAGACCCATACACTGACTTTGATTCGGCTCACAGTGTACCAGGGAAGCAATGAATTTGGCCTCCATATTTTCAAAACAGAACAAAACTTGGAACTCTTCCTGAAAATTGAATTTTCTTTTCTCTCTCTCTCTATTTTTGAAAATACATGGCAATTCACTCAGTTTACAGTAGAACTATTCATATAGAATGGACTTCTTTGAATACTTCCAGGGACACATTGTCACCTTATTTACCACAATTTCATTTAGTACCATGATATGAAATGGCTTTGATTTTTTGAATACTTGTCAACCATTTCGTCATATGTATATATTTCTGTTTATTCATTCATGTTGCATTTTTTTTTTTTTTATGATATATGCCTAGAATGAAAACATGCTTTGAATTGTACAGTACCTATTGCATTACATGTTTAGCAACAGTTTCTTTTAAAACAACTTCTTTTAATATGCTTTTAGAAATGTTTTTAGCAACATGTGGTACTCAGTTTAATGTTTAGCATTTAGTACTATCGTTCATTCGAAAGTGGAGTGGGTGTTGTATTCCGCTTTAAGTGTCCGTATATAGGTTTTCCTGAAACATGTCCTTATATAGGCACAATTCGCATTGCCCTTATATAGGCATAAGATCCCAGTCCTTATTTAGGCATTAGCCATGCTATCCAAATACAGGCATGGTCACCTACATCCATCCACCCCAACGTCACAACGAGTTCTTAGAAACCAGACCCGTAAGCTCTTGGGAGTTCCCCTAGCACAGGATTATTGATTTCTCCAAGAACTCATTTATTATGCATGAACCGCTATTCCTTAAGGGTTCATTCCTGACGTCTTCCTCTGCCCGACTTTACGTCAATGCTAACATTCCAAGGCACCTACCGGGTATAAATATACCTTCCCTTGCCCAAGCAAGTAGGAGGAGACCTCGACTTTAGAGGAGCCCGTATCCCGGCCTGACGCACTGACAAGAGACGCTGTCATCCCTGCTCGCAGAGAATCCAGCTTCCAGTGTTCTGACTCCCTTCGTGGGGTGTTAGAGTTCGAGACCTGGAAAGAGATTCCCACCTCTCTCATTCTCAAGGTATGGAGCTGACTAGAACCTAGAGGGACTCTTGGCATACCAGGCTCTTGGCATACTATAGCATACCATACTATAGAATACATCACCTACTTCTTACCTTGCACTACACTTAGGTTGGGTACACTGGGGTAGAACTAGTTAGAGAAGCATCTTATGAGTACTCGCATTTTTAGCTTATGTTATTTATGTATATGAATATATGTGTCATAGCTAAAAGATAATGCTAGTGCAGTATTATTTCTTTCTACTGCTTACGCTGTACATAATATATCTCGCATACTGTCTTGTGATCATAACAGCTCATATCTCTTACACGAGAAACAAGACTGTTCAATAAATCCTTTTATTGAAACGCCCGTCTATTCTTTCTGTGTAACTCTGAAGAAACTAAGCATGCACGATTAGCTGAGTGAAACTGTTATCTGTATCGGTGTAAGGTTTTTAGTATTGACAGGAAGATTGGCGCTCAAGCTTAGTATGCGTGTATTTGTTATGCTTCGTGTATGCACGGTGCTACCAGGTTGGGGGAAAACACCTTGAAACCCCCGTAAATATGTGAGTCCAGAAACCCACAAAATAAATGAGAAACACTGTCCCGGGCACACGTAATTTGGGATAACTTTCTGGTTTTGAAAAGGTCTCGTATTTAGACAGAATCTGCGGTCCACACCAGTATGATGATTTTAAATGTATTTAATGAATGTGACATCGAAAAGCAATCAGCCGACACTTGTTTCGTCACATTAGGGAGTGATCCCGTGACTTCTTCAGGGCGGCAAGCCGGTGATATTTCCGACCCGGCTGGGTAGTCTCGGGAGGTCTAGTGAGGATGAGGATGGCCAGTGCAGTCTCTGGGTGCGGAGACCTATAGTAGGGGCGCACGCATCCTAGAGATCCATCAAGGGATATAGAATGCCGTGTTTGGTAATGGAAAACGGTCCAGTGTCCAAATCCGGACAGCAAGACGTCACCAGTGTTACACTCCACCTCTCTTCATTCACTCGACTCTCCGCCATTTAGGCTCACCTGCCTCTCTCGCGCCGAATACTGGACCGAGCCAGCCAGCCGGGTCGGAAATATCACCGGCTTGCCGCCCTGAAGAAGTCACGGGATCACTCCCTAATGTGACGAAACACGTGTCGGCTGGTTGCTTTTCGATGTCACATTCATTAAATACATTTAAAATCATCATACTGGTGTGGACCGCAGATTCTGTCTAAATACGAGACTTTTTAAAAACCAGAAAGTTATCCCAAATTACGTGTGCCCGGGACAGTGTTTCTGATACTGTTATCTGTTGTTTCCACGATTCTGAGAGTGTTCCGATTCTAAAGGGAAACAAAAGTTGTCATGTTTATACGGTTGCCAGAAACTACTCCCTTCTTGTTTACAAGGAGTTTCTAGTGGCCTCTGAGTTAGCTGGCACAAAGTAATTAAGTTTAATATACTCGATAGGGACATACTGACCTCAGTCCTATGTCGAATCTATAGGGTATTGTTAGAAATGGGATTTTTGGTAGGCTAGGGCATGAGCCAAAGCCAGGCAGAAACCACCACTCTAGTCAGGATAAGGGAGTTACACTCCTAAAATAACCCCTGCTCACCCCCTTGGTAGCTTGGCACGAGCAGTCAGGCTTATCTTAGAGGCAGTGTGTAAAGCATTTGCACATAACCAACAGTAATACAATGTAAGCACTACAAACGGACACCACACCAGTTTAGAAAAATATCCAATATTTTTATATACTCAAGACAAGACCAAATACGATAAAAATCCACAATACAGTACTTTAAAAGTGATTACGTTGCAAGATAACTTCTTCTTTGCAGGAATATTTCAAAAACAAAGTTCGTACGAGTCGGTAGCTCCGTCCGAGTCTACCGCGATGCTGAAAACCACAGAATCTAACAGTTCCAGCCGACCGCGTCGATATGGGCCAGCAGAGTCGTGAAAAGACTCGGTCACAGTACCTTTTCTCGTTGTGGCGGGCACGGAGTGTGCGAGCCGGTTGGCGTACGTCGTGGTTGCGGTGCAAGATGGAAGCGGTGCAGGGCGCGGTGTCCTCTCGATGCGGTGCAGGCAGCGGCTCGGTGACAATCGGGCAAAGGTGTGCGGGGCAGGGTGAGACGGTGCTCGATGCGGTGCTGGCAGTTTGCGATGCAGGCGACCAAGCCGGAGTGCGGGAGCTGGCGTCGGACAGCGGTGCGAGTCGGAGCGGTGCGTCGCGAAGCGTGCGAGCGGTGCCCCAACTGCGATGCGGTCACGATTGTTGAGCCAGTTGCAGCGACAGCATCGGTCTGGTCCGGCTGGCACAGTGAAGCGATGCGATGCGAACTGCGGTGCCCACAGGTCACGGTGTAAGCAGCGGCTCGGTGGCGATGGCGTCGGACGTCGTCGTCGGTGAGACCAGGGTTGCGGTGTGAGATGCGGATGGTGCGGTCTGCGGTGCAAACAGGACACCTGGCCAGCGATGGAGTCGGTTGACGGAGTCGGTTGCGGTTCCCTTCCTCTGTGGCAACTGAAACAGCGGTTCCAGAAGCGGTACCCAGAGGGTTGTGAAGTCTTTGCAGTCCCTGAGACTTCTTAACAGGAGGCCAGCTCGGTTTCAGGCCCTTGGAGATTCTCAGCACAAGTAGTAGAAAGTTCAGTCCAGTCCTTTCACTGCCCAAGACAGAAGCAGCAACTGCAGGCCAACCCCACAAGGCAATAACTCAGCAAAGGGGCAGTACTCCTCCTAGCAGCTCTCCAGCTCTTCTTCTTGGCAGGTTCCTTGATTCCAGCGAGATCTAAAGTTCTGGGGTTTGGGTCCCCCTTTTTATCCTCAATTTCTCTTTGTTCTCTGAAGGCAGAGAGGCCATTGCCTAGTCCAAACCAGTTCTGGTCAGTCCTGGAGCACTTTGTTGACAAGACTCCTTCATTCCTTTCACAGTGCAGGCCAGGGACATCAGACGCACCACAGGAGGTGGAGCCAGCATTGTGGAGGGAAGGCACAGCCCTATTCAGGTCCCAGGTGCAACTCCTCCCACCCATCTACATGTAGATCTTGCTATTCAGCCATGTGCTGACTCACCCTGTCTCCTGGAATCCCCCAGCCCCTGTCACTCACACTCCAGACAAGGAATACACAACCTAGCAGAGGCAGGCTTGGATGGTTAGACAAGAAAATACCTACTTTCTAAAAGTGGTATTTTCAAACACAGAATGTTAAAACCAACTTAACTAAAAGATGCATTTTATCATTCTGAGTTCAGGCATACTAAACTCAAATTTCTACCATGTTCCCTGGGTCAGTTAGGATTATAGGATGTAATAATCAAAACTGCCCATTCTGGCCTATGGGGAACAGGTAGCCTTGCAATAGTGAAAAACGAAATAGGCTGTAATTCACTACCAGGACATGCCAGACACACCAGGGCATGTCCTACCTTTCACATACAATGCACCCTGCCCACAGTGATACCCTGGGCCTACCTTAGGGGTGACTAACATGTAGAAAAGGGAAGGTTTAGGGACTTGCAAGTGTGTGCACTTGCCAAGTCGACATGGCAGCCCCAGGCTGCACACAGGCTCTGCAATGGCAGGCCAGAGTTACACTTTACGGGCAGTTTGCGTGGGTGGCACAATCCAGTGCTGCAGCCCACCAACAGCATTTGATCTATAGGCCCTGGCACTCGCAGTGCACTTTACTAGGGACTGACACATAAATCAAATAGGCCAATCATGGAAACACCAATCCATAACACAATTTACACGGAGAGCATATGCACTTTAGCACTGATTAGCAGTGGTAAAGTGCCCAGAGTCCTAAAACCAACACACACAGGGTCAAAAACAGGAGGCCAAAAAGCAAAAAGTCTGGGGGTAAACCCGCTGAAAAAGCCAAGTCTAACACAACCCCCTCCCAGCCTAAAGCCAGGGTAGACTAATCAATCCCTTGATGGACTTCCCTGCTTGGGGCGATAGAACATAGACCTGGCCCACAACAGCGGGGGCACGTTCTGGTTCTACGCCTTTCCAAACCCAGTTGGATCCCTCTATCCATACTCTCAGGGCCCACTAAGCTGACCCATGGGGTACCCTTCTCTTCACCTGTGAACCCCATCTGTGCAGCGCCTAAACTTACTTTGCTCACAGATGTGTCCCAACAGGCCGACAGTGCCCACATGGCCAACACAGTGGTGTGGCCCAGTCCACCCCCGGGGTGTGACTCCTGTCCCCCTCCCAGGGGCAACTCTGTCCACCAGGACAGTAAGCCACAGTGGCTACCGACAGTTGTCAGTGGGGAGACCCAGGCCTTATGCCTCTCAGGGCTCTCTAACCTCTGTGGCGTCAGAGAGTGGGGGGCGGTAGCCCCAGGTGCCTGGCACCCTTTGTCCACTCTCCCTCTTGTCAGGCCAGGGATGACATCCTGGCACTGACCCACCAGCCTAGGGTCTGTACCCGGCGGCTGGACAGGAGACTGGGGTAGGCTCTCCCACCCCCGGTCTTCCTCCCAGGGGCTCCGTACCCTCCCACCTGGAGCGGTACCCCCTTCCAGAATTGTCAGGGCACCTGTGGCAGGTGCCTTGCACAATTCGCCCACCAGTTCAGGGGTGCTATCCTGCAACTGGTACACCAGCCTAGGGTCTGTACCCTGAGGCTGGACACAGGACTGGGGTGGCCTCTCCCACACCCGGTCCTCCTCCCTGGGGCACTGTACCCTCCCACCGGGAGCAGTCCCCCTCAACTCCAGAATTGTCAGGCCACCTGCGGCAGGCGTTCTGCACAATTCACCCACCAGTTCAGGGGTGCTATCCTGCAACTGGTACACCAGCCCAGGGTCTGTACCCTGAGGCTGAACAAGGGACTGGGGTAGGCTCTCCCACACCCGGTCCTCCTCCCTGGGGCACTGTACCCTCCCACCTGGAGCGGCACCCCCAGAAGACAAACTGGTAGTGGCACTGTTAGCAGTTGCCCCTTCCCCCAGGTCAGGGGGACACCCTGAACCTGGTCCTCCAACCCAGGGCCTGTACCCTTAGGCTGGACCTGGGCCTGGCAACCCAGGACTTCCGGGGAGTACACCAACCCCCCAAGGGAAACCCACCCCTCATGAGTTGTGCCAGAATCCGCCTGGCGCAGGTCTCCAGCCTCCTGTCCACCTGACAGAGCATGAAGACCCCCAGGCCAGAAGTGGCCTCACCAGGGTCAGTCCTGGGGTGCTCTGACCTCAGAGCTGGCAACCCCTGACCTACTGGTCCTTCCAAAATTGTCAGGGCACCTGTGGCAGGTGTCCTGCCCAACTCACCCACCAGTTCAGGACCTCCCTCCAGCAACTGGTCTCCCAACCTAGGGTCTAAACCCTCAAGTTGAACCGGGGTCAGAGGCGAGGACTCCCTCCCTCTGCACCCCCTTCCAGAGTTCTGCACCCTCCCACCTGGAGTGGTACCGCTAGAAGACAAACCGGTCAGGACACTGCTTACAGTCGTCCTTCCCTCCAGGTCAGGCAGGACCTGAACCTGGCTTCCCAACCCAGGGACTAAACCCTGCAGCTGAGCACCTGCCCGGCGCACCAGGACTTCCTTGGGAGCACGCATGCCCCCTGAGGGTAACACATGACTCATGCGTTGTGTGACAGTCTGCCTGGCGCAGATCTCCTGACCTCTGTCCATCTGACAGTGCGCGAAGATCCCCCAGGACAGAAGTGGTGTCACCATGGTCACTGCTAGGAGGCTCAGCCCTTCTGGCTGGCCCCTGACCCACTGGTTCTCCCACTGGGGAACACATCCCCCTCTCACCCCTCACTCTGGACTTCTGCACCCTCCACTTAGGAGCGGCACCGCCAGACACCAGAACCACTGGAGCTCCGTTTACAGATGCTCCAGGTTCTCCTGACTCTAGGAGATCCCCCTCAACGGACGGCCTATCAGTACAGCCTAGGCTCCCCACCTGGTGTTCCCTCCTGGAACCACCCAGGCTTTGGGACCGGGTTTCGGGCACCTTGGGCCGCAGCCCCTTCCCACTCCTTCTCCGCGGAGACAGGACGCGAGTCCCTACACCCTTCCCATGACACCGGGACCTATCTGGGCTACCACGAACCTTTCCCACCACCCTTGGTTGGGAAATACCTAAGCCACTTCCTTCCGGGTCACCCCCAGATGCTTCTCCAGACCCTCTGGAATCCACCACAAGGTCTGCCTCCAGTGCAAGCTCCCTGGGGTCAGAGAACTCACACTCCACCGGGTGTTGGTCTAGCTCTGGAAAACAGGGACTTAAAATATGCTCTCCAACAATTGAATCACACAGCCCCACACAGGTGTTAACCAAACTACCCTTCACCCAACCATCCAGTGCCTCAGAAAAGTACCCCACATCATTCTCACAAGACTGGTGAGACAGTGTCTGACTGTTGCTGTCTCTCAACCCATACTCTTCTGGCTGGTCTCCATACTCACTTACCAGGGCTTCTATCATGGGGGAACCCCTCTCCCTGCACCTCTCCTCTAGAGTCAGTAGAGTGTCCCTCCCACTACCAGGAATATGATCCCCTGTGCCAGTTCCCCAATCCGCCTCAGGGACACTACGCACCACTGGAGTAACCTCACAATCCTGAACCCCCTGGCGTATGTCACCCCCTCCTTGAAGCAGGGCCCCAAATCGTGTGTGTGTACCTCCTCCTCAGTACTAGACACTACATTTTTGCTGCCACCATCTGGGCTGGACAAAGCCCTACCGGCTTCCCAATCCAGCTCCAGCTCTCTCATTTTAAGCTCATGATCCAAGATCATCTTCCTTTCCTCCATGGCTATTCTTTTGTCTTCCCTCTCACTTTCCATCCTGAGTTTCTCTAATTCGAACTTCCTTGCTTCCCGCCTGTCCTCCAGCTCCTCTGTGGACAAGCCACTGCTGCCTGGCCTGGAGGGTCCCCCCCTCCCAAAAGCATATCCAGCCTAGGAATAGGCTCCTCCGCCTCTCCACTGAGATCACCAGGCTGCCCACTGGCATGTCTGGCTGCTACCCAGGCCCTCTTTTTTTATTTTATAATCTTTATTGTTTTTCTTCAGACAAATACATACCACCCGCTTCACCTCCCGCCCCCCTCCCTTTCTCAGATACATACAAAAAATTTAAAAAAAAGTATATAGGAACTTTCTATTTGTTACATATTTCATTATTATCATGATTTCGATCTCAATTCTTTTGTTGCTAGACAATTCATTACAATTTACAATTTAATATCCACAATCATTACTGATCCTTACCCCTCTGTCCTCCGACCACATAGTAAATCTATATTCAGCTTATTCACTCACAGCCTGTCTTTGCATCCATTGAATAAGCGAATTCCATATAGCTAACCCTCGTTTGCGTTTGTTCCTTCCCTTCCTTTTATATATGGCTACTTCTAGACTGCATGTCGCCAGCAATCTTGATCTCCATTGATGGAATACCGGTGGATTTGGATCCAGCCAGGCTGAAGCGACACACATCCTTAGGACCGCCATTGCTACAAAAATCAGCCCTTGCATATATTTTGGGCGTTTTATATGACCTACACCGAGCATTATTTCATCAACTAGGATTATAACTCTAACTTCAAAAATCTCTGACAAAAAACAGGATATATCATCGATCAGCTTCATTAAAACTTCACATGTGGCAAAAATGTGTACACTATCAGCTTCAAATAAATTACACCTAGGACATAACGTTCCTTTTCCCGTCCCCCATTTAGCTATTTTATTTGGGGTGTAGTATAGGAAAAAGAAGGTTTTATAGTACTGAGCTTGTAATTTTGTGGACATTATATGGGTCTGAGATAGTTCATAAGAATGGAGAAGAATATCAGTAGGTACACCTAATTTAGTCTGCCATTTAGCCATACATTTATCCATATCGTCTGGATAGTGTGTATTCATCTGTTCATATATAGCCCCTATCTTTATTGTTGTTTTATTGGCCATATTCTCAATAGTTGGAATTACTTGAAATTTTGTCCCACCTCCCCTTTTTACATAAAAATCCCTGACTTGCAAAAATTTAAAGAAATCCCTATGACCTAATTTATAGTCCATCTGTAATTCCCTAAAAGACTTCAGCCCCACAGTGGAATAAAAGCATCCTAATTGTGTAATCCCTCCCTGTATCCATCTATCCATACAGGCATCCCTGAATATCTCTGGAAGATTATTATTTTTATAAATTGGAGTGTAATGGGATAGCCGACCAATACTCATTAGTTTACATATATTATTCCAAGCCTTATGAATACCAAAAATGGTCTTGAACTTAACTTTTAAAGTAGCTATCGTTTAGGTGGCGCCATAAGTACCTCTTTAGTTTCTTCACCCAATAAAAGTTCTTGTGGTGTTGGGATACTATTATTTATTCTATTATCAATCCCAATTGATAGTAATTCGGCACAAAATTTCAGTGTAGTAGCCCAATAGTACAATTTAAAATTAGGTAGCGCCAATCCCCTCTATCCTTAGGTAGAGTGATAAATCTCATAGCCCGACGCGGTCTCTTGTATCCCCATAAAAACCTGGAGAATATATTATCTATAGATTTAAACAATTGTGGTGGAAATTCCAAACAAATAGATCTGAAAAATATAAAAATCTAGGCAAAAAGAGCATTTTAATCAGGTTACATCTCCCCCGAGAGATAGGTGTAGATTGTTTAACCTGATCATGTCTTTTTTGTACGAAGTATTAAGGGTTCGAGGTTGTTATTGACTAAGCTCTGTAGATTTGCCGTTATACTAACCCCCAAATAGATAGCTTTCTCCATTACTCGATCATCGCTCATCGTAATTTTATTATTGAGGATAATCTGTGTTTTGTCTTGATTCAGTTTGTACCCGGATGCTCTTCCAAACGCTTCGGCCTCCTCTTCTATGACTCTGATTGCGTTGATAGGGTCGCTAGTAACAAGAGCGATGTCATCCGCATATGCCAATGTTTTAGTAGGCTGATCTCGTACCCATATTGGCGATATTAATATACTATTTTCGAGTTTACAAATAAAAGGATCTATATACATCGCAAATAAGAGGGGAGAGCACGGGCACCCCTGCCTTGTCCCTCTATTGATAACTACCTTATCGGACACTGCTCCATTAACCATTATAACAGCTGCTGGATCAACATATAACATTTGTACTGCTTTAATAAATGGTTCCCCCAGACCACTTCTAGACATTATCGTCCAGAGATATTTCCAGGAGACCCTATCGAAGGCCTTTTCGGCATCTAATAATATGAGTGCCATAGGGTCCCCTGTAACATCTGTCCAGTCAAGCAAAGAGATTACCCTTTGAACATGATCGGTTGTAGATCTCCCTGGTATGAACCCATGCTGACGTACCGATACGATTTTATGTATAATTGGTGCCATACTGGGTCGCTAGTAATTTAGAGTAGATTTTTGAATCTCCATTTATCAGAGTGATAGGACGATATGACCCGAGTTCTGTAGGATCTTTGTGTTTTTAAAAAAAACTACAATCTTAGCTAATGACCATGATCCTGGCGGTCGTCCCCCTTGAAAAATATGTGTGAATAAATCATGCAGTATTTTTTTTAATTGTGTAGAAAATTTAACATAAAACTCTGAGGGAATCCCATCCATACCCCCGCTTTGCCTATAGCTAAACTGTTTATAGAAAGAAGAATTTCCCCCCATTGTGGTATACCATCCAATATTTCCTGATCCTCTACCCCCAGTCTTAGGGGTGGATTCTGATCCATAAATTCTTCAATTATACTTTGTCGTATATTTGATTCCCCATATAGTTTTTGATAAAATTGTTGAAACGCAACTCTTATTTCATTAGGGTCGGTCTTTAGCCCATATACAGGATCTCTAATTGCCCTTATTAAATTAGCTGTGTTTTGTTCTCTAGCACGCACTGCCAACTGATGTCCAACCTGTTCACTAAATTCATAAAAAATTTCCTTGTGCATTGTTGTTTTAGCTATTGCTTTTTCCGTTAGAATATCAATAATGTTATTTTTAGCTATCACAATACCTCTCAATTCATTCCCAACTTCCCGTCCCTCTCGTACAGCCATTATCAATCCTTCCTCGGCTATCTTTAATTTTTCTTGTAGGACAGTCATTTTTTGTTTGGCTTTTTATTAGCATTTAATGAAAATTGCAACGTCTCCCCTCTAATCCCAGCCTTTAGGGTATCCCACACTATGTCTATTGATGCGCTATTTACATTGTCTTCCAGAAACCCGGTATCCAAGTCGTCATGTGTTTACAGTATTCCTTATTTACCAACAAATCCCTTTGAAATGTCCAAGTTTTCACATTGGGATTTATTTCTCCATGTTCTATATTTACAACCAGAGGGTTGTGATCAGATAAAACTCTTGGTAATTTCTCTATTGTGCAATTAGAAATTAACGTGTTAGAAAACAAAACATAATCCAATCTAGCATGTCTAGCATGTGGGTGGGAATAATAAGTAAACCCTGGATCACCCGTATGCTCTATTTGCCAGCAATCAATCAAGCCATGCCTCTCACATAAATTTTTAAAAGCTTGAAATACTCTTGGCTTCCTGCCCCGGTATTGAAACCCTGGATCCACTGACCAGTCACGTGGAAGGTTTAGGTTAAAATCGCCACAAATTATTACTGGGAGAGGCAAGTGAAGCGAGCCTCATTAGAGATATATTCCAACACCTCCGGGTCATCACAAATATTGCCATATATTGTGCATAGGGTCATTTGTCCACCATCACTATGTCGACATTCTGTGATCGACCAACGTCCATATTTATCAGACGCTGATCGAGTAAATTGCATCTCTCCCCCTTTCGCAAGTATTGCCACCCCCCTCATCCTAACTCCTTGTGTTGAAGCCGTAATCATTCTGTACCCTAATGTACTAAGCAAATGCCTTTGTGATCCTTCAATGTGTGTCTCCTGTATGCAAATAATATTAGCTCCTATTGATTGCAATCCGACAGCTACTCTCTGTCTTTTTTAATATCATTAAGGCCACAAATATTAACGGTAAGAATTTTTAACCTAACCATACTGTTTCTTATCCATCCTACCGCACAATATAAGCCTTTCTGTTTTTTCTTTAATCATACAGTTTATATTCTTATTTCTCATATCATTATCTACATTTCTTTTAAGTTGGTTCCTATTTACATCATTTCTACTCATCCCGGATCTGAGAATCCCCCCTTCCTCCCCCGCCCCTCCACCCTCCACCAATTATTAGGCAGCCAGGCTCAGACATGAGCCTGTGTGAGGACATCAGAAGTTATCCACCTTTCTAACCGCTCTCATACAGTTACCGAGACAATACGTCGTACCTTATGTCACATACAATTCACTTCTACTTTCGACATGAAAGAAAAAATAGATGAAAAACCCACTTTTCACTTTTTAGATCCCCAGATTCCAACACAATATCATCCAGCATTTTTTGGGCTTGAATTTCTGAATTGAAATTAAAATTTTGCCCCTTATAGACCACTTTAAGTCTAGCCGGATTTTGCAGAAATACTAGTGCACCTGCTTTTTGAAATGGTGTCATTAATTGTCTAAGTCGCCATCTACGCTCCACTGTTGCGTGAGCAAAATCTGGTTTTGCAAAGTAAGCAAACCCCTCACACTGCTTCCTGGCGTTGGGTCGAGCTAAATCATACACCGCCTGTCTTAGTATGAAGTTACCGAAGAAAACCAGGATAGCTCGAGGTAATGGTTTTAATTCAGTGGCATGTTTGGCTTGAGATAATGGAAATCGGTGAGCCCTCTGCACTTCTTTGTCCCAGTCCCAGGATGATAATTCAGGCAGTGATTCTTTAAGCATCTTCACCACAAATTTCCTTGTATCATTTCCTTCGAGATTCTCCGGCACTCCAAGCAGCCGCAGGTTATTCCGGCGTTGCCGATTCTCGTAATCCTCCAGCTTCCACATCACGTCTTTTATGGTTTTGTCCTGAGAGGTAGCCTGTACCTGGAGGTTTTCGACTGATTTCTCCAATATTTCCGTCCGCGACTCCACCGTGCTCATTCGTTCTGCGATGTCCGAACAAATTTTCCCGACTTTTCGTACAGACCCTTGCAATTTTTTTGTGGCCTGTCTTGCTTGTCGGTTATCTGCCTTAACCTCATCCTGAAAAGATCTCAAGGATTGTAAAATAAGAGCAAATGACGGGTCAAGGAAGTATCCTTCTTGTTTTGCTCTGGTTCGCCTCCTATAGCTCCCGAGAGTTCTTTATCTACCTCCTAGAGTCTCCTGAGACATCATTGATGAGGCTGAATAGTCCCATCTCAGCTCGTCACTTCTCTCCTGATCTTTAGAGGTATTCCCGACGCAACTTTGAGACTCTCTTGGAGTCTCTTTTTAGCAGTTGTTGGTTTTTCTGCTGGGCTACTATTTTCTGAGCGCGAGGAATCACCATCTTCTCTACTATCGACAGTACTAATGTCCGATTGTTCGGACTCATGATAAGGAGAAAAACTTTTCCCCAGTTACATCTAATGTTAGTGCGCATTGTTCAATGAGCCTCGCACTACTACCCGCTGGGGAGGTAATAAATTACCATGAGGGTCTGAAACATCTGGGAGCGTATCTTTGTCGACAAGATTACTAAATTGAATTGGCTCTTGCTCAATTGGTAAAGTACTTTGTTATCTCACCTTGATTATTAGCCCCTTCCTCCGCTTGTAATCCCTCTGTCAACCGAATCTTTCCACCAATGACAGATTCAACCCAAGTTGTTCAATGTCATTTGGTATTTGTTCAGACTCCTCAGTTTGCTCATTTCCCAGACCTGGGCTCTCTATGGGTATTTTTTTCCCCCCTACATCTTTCAAATCGTTCTTGGGTAAAAATAAGCTGGTAATAGCCGGTTGAGTTTTCGCCATTTCGCCAGAGGTTTTATTTTTCCGAATGGTTGCCTTTACTGTAGAGTCATATTTCTTTTTTTCTCCCGATACAGGTATTACCTTATTTTGTTTGTCCATTCGAGAAGGGCGATCACCTCTCTGAGTATCCATTTTTCGCCTCCAGCCCGTTTGGCCGCTCCGTGGCAGCCCCGTTCCTCGCTTTCCTCTGACTCGTGTTGCCATTGACACTGACAACTCTTCCGGAGACGCGCTGGGTTTCCACGGAGACCACGTTGCAGCGTATGCGCGCCCGCCTCCAGCGACCGCCGTCAGTAGAAGCCGCGCCAGACGCTCCCAGCTCCGGAGCTCCCGCCAGGCGTTCCCGCTACGCGAGCCACGTCCGCCACAGATCGCCGCTGCCTCTACACACCCCAGGGCATCGTAGGTCCTGCCACCACACACGGTCCCTCGCATGCCGCGCCTGCCGTGGATTGATTCCGGAAAGTATATGTGAAGCCCAGGTAAGAGAGCGGTTTTCACAGGCTTCTTACTCCGACGCCATCTTGCCTTCTCCGCTACCCAGGCCCTCAGCGCCTTTTGTAGCTCCTCCTTCCTAGTGAGACCTCTGATTTGGACTTTCAGGTTTTTACAAATCACTTTCAACTCCTTCCTGTTGTAGGATTCCAACCTATCCTCCTCAAGGCAATTTCCCAGGATGCAACAGATGATGCTCTTGATTCAGGCATGATGAAGTAGCAAGTTCAAACTGGCAAGATCAAAAATAGGCCAAAAGAAAAGAACCAGTATGTGGTACGTAATGGTCTGCGATATGGCAGTAGTGCACACCAATCACTGTAAGTCAAGTGCAAACACAAGTCCCTATCCTCACCGCTGACAACCAATGTTAGAAATGGGATTTTTGGTAGGCTAGGGCATGAGCCAAAGCCAGGCAGAAACCACCACTCTAGTCAGGATAAGGGAGTTACACTCCTAAAATAACCCCTGCTCACCCCCTTGGTAGCTTGGCACGAGCAGTCAGGCTTATCTTAGAGGCAGTGTGTAAAGCATTTGCACATAACCAACAGTAATACAATGTAAGCACTACAAACGGACACCACACCAGTTTAGAAAAATATCCAATATTTTTATATACTCAAGACAAGACCAAATACGATAAAAATACACAATACAGTACTTTAAAAGTGATTACGTTGCAAGATAACTTCTTCTTTGCAGGAATATTTCAAAAACAAAGTTCAGTACGAGTCGGTAGCTCCGTCCGAGTCTACCGCGATGCTGAAAACCACAGAATCTAACAGTTCCAGCCGACCGCGTCGATATGGGCCAGCAGAGTCGTGAAAAGACTCGGTCACAGTACCTTTTCTCGTTGTGGCGGGCACGGAGTGTGCGAGCCGGTTGGCGTACGTCGCGGTTGCGGTGCAAGATGGAAGCGGTGCAGGGCGTGGTGTCCTCTCGATGCGGTGCAGGCAGCGGCTCGGTGACAATCGTGCAGACGGAGTCGGTGAGTCCAAGGTGTGCGGGGCAGGGTGAGACGGTGCTCGATGCGGTGCTGGCAGTTTGCGATGCAGGCGACCAAGCCGGAGTGCGGGAGCTGGCGTCGGACAGCGGTGCGAGTCGGAGCGGTGCGTCGCGAAGCGTGCGAGCGGTGCCCCAACTGCGATGCGGTCACGATTGTTGAGCCAGTTGCAGCGACAGCATCGGTCTGGTCCGGCTGGCACAGTGAAGCGATGCGATGCGAACTGCGGTGCCCACAGGTCACGGTGCAAGCAGCGGCTCGGTGGCGATGGCGTCGGACGTCGTCGTCGGTGAGACCAGGGTTGCGGTGTAAGATGCGGATGGTGCGGTCTGCGGTGCAAACAGGACACCGGGCCAGCGATGGAGTCGGTTGACGGAGTCGGTTGCGGTTCCCTTCCTCTGTGGCAACTGAAACAGCGGTTCCAGAAGCGGTACCCAGAGGGTTGTGAAGTCTTTGCAGTCCCTGAGACTTCTTAACAGGAGGCCAGCTCGGTTTCAGGCCCTTGGAGATTCTCAGCACAAGTAGTAGAAAGTTCAGTCCAGTCCTTTCACTGCCCAAGACAGAAGCAGCAACTGCAGGCCAACCCCACAAGGCAATAACTCAGCAAAGGGGCAGTACTCCTCCTAGCAGCTCTCCAGCTCTTCTTCTTGGCAGGTTCCTTGATTCCAGCGAGATCTAAAGTTCTGGGGTTTGGGTCCCCCTTTTTATCCTCAATTTCTCTTTGTTCTCTGAAGGCAGAGAGGCCTTTGCCTAGTCCAAACCAGTTCTGGTCAGTCCTGGAGCACTTTGTTGACAAGACTCCTTCATTCCTTTCACAGTGCAGGCCAGGGACATCAGACGCACCACAGGAGGTGGAGCCAGCATTGTGGAGGGAAGGCACAGCCCTATTCAGGTCCCAGGTGCAACTCCTCCCACCCATCTACATGTAGATCTTGCTATTCAGCCATGTGCTGACTCACCCTGTTTCCTGGAATCCCCCAGCCCCTGTCACTCACACTCCAGACAAGGAATACACAACCTAACAGAGGCAGGCTTGGATGGTTAGACAAGAAAATACCTACTTTCTAAAAGTGGTATTTTCAAACACAGAATGTTAAAACCAACTTAACTAAAAGATGCATTTTATCATTCTGAGTTCAGGCATACTAAACTCAAATTTCTACCATGTTCCCTGGGTCAGTTAGGATTATAGGATGTAATAATCAAAACTGCCCATTCTGGCCTATGGGGAACAGGTAGCCTTGCAATAGTGAAAAACGAAATAGGCTGTAATTCACTACCAGGACATGCCAGACACACCAGGGCATGTCCTACCTTTCACATACAATGCACCCTGCCCACAGTGATACCCTGGGCCTACCTTAGGGGTGACTAACATGTAGAAAAGGGAAGGTTTAGGGACTTGCAAGTGTGTGCACTTGCCAAGTCGACATGGCAGCCCCAGGCTGCACACAGGCTCTGCAATGGCAGGCCAGAGTTACACTTTACGGGCAGTTTGCGTGGGTGGCACAATCCAGTGCTGCAGCCCACCAACAGCATTTGATCTATAGGCCCTGGCACTCGCAGTGCACTTTACTAGGGACTGACACATAAATCAAATAGGCCAATCATGGAAACACCAATCCATAACACAATTTACACGGAGAGCATATGCACTTTAGCACTGATTAGCAGTGGTAAAGTGCCCAGAGTCCTAAAACCAACACACACAGGGTCAAAAACAGGAGGCCAAAAAGCAAAAAGTCTGGGGGTAAACCCGCTGAAAAAGCCAAGTCTAACAGGTATATTATTCCAATGCGCAGAGCCTATTAGGGAAATAGGAACTACACTACAGTCTGAGGCCTTGATTCATCCTATCCTTAATATTACTGACCAGGAAACTGCTAACACCCTCTTCTGCATTTATCCTTTGCCATTCACTATTCTTTTTCTTCCTTTGCCATCGCCCTTCTCTCCACTTTTGTTTCCCACCCTACCTTTACAAATCTCTTGTTCTACCCTTCTCTCAACTTAGGCTGTCCTCCCTTCATCTTTTCCTTGGCTGTTTCCCTCTCTCGTTTCCCCCTCTCTCACTCCCTCATTGTGCTTATCTATTGTTATTTCCCTCCCTTCTATCCTCTTTTCCTCTCTTCTATCGTTAATTATTTGTCCCTCTTTCCTTTCTCCCTCTCTGTTTGTCTCTACTCCCCACTCCTTCTCTTATTTCCTTTTGTGTCAGTCTCCCTCTTTATCCCTCCTCTGCTCTTACCTCTCCTTTTGCCCCAACATAGAGGGTGAATTAATTTTTTCAGTGCAACATTGTCAAAATCGAATTTTCCTTTTACCCATATCTTGTCATTTTTTAGGTCGAGCCTGGGCAGAGCATGCGCTGCTCTGCAAGGCATGCTGTATTCAGGAATGGACTTGAAGCTCAGCCCATCTTTGTAATTGGTTCCTGTCACTGTCCTTTGTAGATGGTGGCTTTTCATTGGTCAATAGGCTTATTGGTCTCTCCTTAGTAACTCCCTCTCTTCTGTTCTTACCTCCCATGAGGACACCCCCTGTTACATGTGTAGTTGCTCAGTACGTTTTATTTACAGTCTGTGAGCACTACTTTCTTAAATCACTTTCTCCTATAGTATGGCGACATGCTGACCTGCAACCGCTTGCTTTTTAAGCACCATGGCACCCAGGTGCATCCACCTTAATACAAATCTGTTCATCTCTTAGCCTCCCTGTCCCTCTATTAGGTCACCCTTCCTGCTGCCTTAGCATGTAAATATCTGTCACTGGCTATCTCTCCAACCCCAAGTTCAGCCCCCTCATCTAGTTATGAATCTAATACCCCTCGATTGTCACTGCCTCCGGACTTGTATTTTCTCCCACTCTCCACTTTATCTTTTCCTTCCCCTTACACTGCGATCTCACTCGTATAACCCTACCCCCACCTGTCCGCAGCCTCCATGGTTCCCAAACTGAGGACAGCTTATTTGAAATTGAAAGCATCTTCTTCATGCCGAGGTTATTCTTCCTGCAGAACCAATTCACCACACCCACTCTTCGTGGCTGCTATGCAACTCTAAGCTATCGCCATGCATACCAGTCTTTCTTCTATGGAGGTGTCGGGACTACCATGTTAATGACAGTAAGAAAATTGGTGACGTAAGAGAGTGCTTTTCGTGCTAACGCCGACCAGCCAGTTTTACTGTGCTTCATGACAGCAGCCATTCTGCGCACCAGGTATCTGCAACTTGAATGTAACATAGGATTAAGTCCCAGTTATGCTTTCATTTCCCCGTAGGAAGAGACGCTTGTGATTTTCACCAGCGTTACTGTATTTCCAGGAGCATTACTCGCTCAGCCTAGCCAGTCATGAGAGAACCATTATCCACGACGATATTTACGATATCCCACTCAAAAGTGCTTTCCAGGACCAAGAATTTTTTATTCACTAGCTGCAGCTTGTTGTTTTTGTGAAAGATCCAAACGCCTAGAAGCGTATGCATAGCTGCATTGATTTGCTTTAATTTAACTACATTGCCTTTTAAACTGTATAAGTAATGTAGGGAGGGAGATTCAGGGAGCAATAGTGGAAAAGGAGATGAGGGGAAAAAGGTGTGAGAGGGAAGGCACAGAAGGGATAGTTTATAGAATAAATAACACTGCGAAAAGCATTTACAATGCAATATGGCATTGTAGATGACAGTGCCTTTTATTTATGTGTTAAGAAAACCTGCAAAGTACAAAGTGCATGTGTAAGCACTGCTTGCAGGTTTTCAAAACACATAAATAAAAGGCAGTGTCAATTACAATGTCAATAGCTCAAACTGTCATTCTGCATATGACAATGGACCGGCTGACTGTGGCTTTCAGAGAGTCACACCTGAGCTGTAGGAGCCTTTCGGGTTGTGCCCCAGCAGGAAAGCTGGCCCAGATATGTGCCCCTGGTTTTCCACTTCTGAATGGCCTTGGGTGGGCCAGGATCTTCTTTGGGTGGGCCTGGCCCACCCGGCCCACCCTCTAGAACCGGGCCTGGTTGTAAGTACATTAACTTTAGACCAGAGTCACCATCATTCTTGATTTATAAGCAAGAAGAATTTGGTGAACAAAATTTCCTTTAGCCTAATTTGGAGAGGACATAAGAGTGGCTCATGGTAGGCTTTCTGAAGTGAATGTGGTGGGGAAGATAGTGATGCAAGAGATATGTAAAGAGGATTGTGTAGTGAGTACAAGTCTGCCCTGAGGAATTTATCCTGCACATGTGACTTCATGGGCTTTCTAACGAGAAGGAGGCTGTGAATGCAGTTTTAAATTGCTATTTCAACCTGGCAAAATAAACCTTTTGCCTGGCCTAAACATTCCTTTTTAGGTCTTGGCTGTAGACAGCGCATGCGCTGTCTCCAGGAGACATGCTGTATCTACTTAGTGAGCTTCAGCCCGCCCATAGGCTTCCCATTTGCTGGCTCCGTTGTAGCTCTCCTATTCGCTCTCCCCAGTTGTCCATGGCATGCATTTGTCATGCCTCTTCCTGTGTTTATCCCTCCCAAGAGCAGGGACCGAGTACACTATCCCTCCGCTAGCCCTCATTTTATTTCCATTTTAGTAACTTCTTTTTTCTTGGTTTACGAGCCCTCAGGAGCACTGGTATTTTCATTCACTCAGAGCGCCGTTTTTTTTCTTATCCCATCCCGCTTTTCATTCTCTATGTAACTGTTGAAAGAGTAAGAAGGGTGGGTGGAACTCAAGTGTCTCTGTACTTTGCCCATCACCCAGTCGAAGCTGTGCGATTGCCACATGGCATTGATTGACTGTCACAGGGCGTTGGCGCACAAACTTATGAACCTGAGCATCAGGTCAGTACCCAAGACCTACATGCCCACTGGCCAATGGAAAACCAAGACTAGCCAGTATAGAAATGTAGGAGCCCGGAGTGTGGTACACTTGAGTGATATACCTTGTATGCTAGACCATTCCAGCACCAATTACTCCCCTGCTTTGTTGCAAGTCAAGCCCCTAAATGGATTTCTGCTTAGCTGTGCCAGTGCCTCAGACTAATGATAGCCCTATTAATTGGACAGCAAAACATAGGAAGTGGCCCTTTGTCACTCTAAGTATTGTTCAGGACTTGAAAAGAATCATTTGCATGTTTGTGTGATGAGTCTTGGTTTGTGGAATTATGTAAATGTTTTTGATAGGAACTCAAAACACCAAACCTTAAACTTACTCATTTTTCCAGCTCTGCATTCAACGGTACTGAGAAATTAGGGCAGGCGTCTCTCCGCTCATTTGATACATTGTAATATTCTGTCAGGCAACCTATCCTCATTGCAGTGGCAAGGACTGGTGAGGCCTGACACTCACAATACCAATACCATCGCAGTAGTTAACCAATCTGTAGAAGTACTTTACCTCTGCCACGTGACATCACAGGAGTTTTCATGATGCATTTAGCGTCAATGAGAAAAAAGTTATCCTCGTAGGATCTGCATGCATCTTCACTGAAAACCAAGTTATGTTCATATTTTTTAAATTATATTTACAAAATTGAACGTTAGGGGTGTGCAGATGTAAACTAAATCTATCCACTAAAAGATGAAGACTAAGCGGGTCATTTATTGTTTGGCAGAGCAAATTGATCTATCATAAATTTGTGGAGCTCCCATTCTGGGAAACTGGCTATTCCCCTCTCCATTTAGGGCCTCATTCTCATTGCCTGGGTGTAGCACCTGGTAAATCCACATTCCAGAGTTAGCAATATGAGGCTCGCTGGTAACTGTAGATGGAATAGTTAATGGGTACTAGAAGTTTGGCCCTAGTCTGTCAGCAGTCTATCATAGGTGGTAGTCTGTCCACCACAGGGTCCATGCCGTGAATACGTCGGGAGACTGTTCCCTATTTTAAGTGGGTTTACTGTTGCAGACCCCTGTCAGGGTCTGGCATGCCAGGCAGGGAAACCAATATTGGTTGCCACTTACATGGAAAATACTCCCTGTGTGTGAAGGCCGCTGTTTTTTTGGTTTTCAGAAACACACCCCTGATTTGGGGGACTGTTTATAACAAAAACAAGTGTATTAAGTGGGCTGTAACATGGCGGCCCACTCATCAACCAGTTTTGCCATAAGTGCATCGACTTCACCAGTGGATGCACTTTTGTCAAAGAGCTTCCTGTTGACACAGCAAGTAACTCTAAATTGTGTGGGCTGTCGTCCACTTAGAGGGTAGCAAAGGCGCACACCCTATGTTGTGCGCCAGGAACAGACCAGGTTACTAGACCGAGTGATGGTTACAGAATACCCTAGGTCAGGGTTTTAAGTGGGATGAAAAAACTGGGGGGTCTCATAAAGGGGCGTGGCCAATGTAATTAAGGGCGTGGCTTAAAACACATAAGCTCAAAATCTGTGCTTAGCATAGTGTGCCGCCCGACTGGTATTTTGCAAGTAACATCATACCTACAACAAGTCAGGACTATTGGCTTTGTTAATGGTTGTTTGTTGCATAAGATAAATAAGCAGCAACTATTGCTTGTTATATATAATATTGAAAAAGCTTCCACTTGAAGCCCTGGTGACACCACGACCATGTTGCTGCTCCTGCGTTTCAAAAAGAGAAGGGAAATCCAGAGAGAAAGGACTCTCTTTAAGGTTAAAACATATTTATTAAGGAAGGCATCATATTCTTACACAGCTTACTGCCCACATCCATAGGCCGGCAGAGCGGGATTATCAGAAATTCACACAGCGTGTGTGCCACAACCCGGAGGCCGGCCGCGCCAGTCTGCATGTAGTGCTCCTGAGAGTGCATTCCTTCCATTTTTGAATATGTACAAAATAACATTTAACAAAACTAACTTCCCCGTTTTCCCGCCCCCACCCCCCTTCTTCCCCCACCCCCACCCCCTTCTTCCCCTCCCCGAACTGATGTGCTATATGTTGTCGCCCTGGAGGCCGCCATCCCTGCGAAGAGTCGCAGTTGTGTGCCTTCTTACCACTTCATGGTTCCCGTTTGGCCCCCCTGTCGCTTCCTCCGTTCGTGGTCCGGTCCCGTCCCACGCCCTCGTCCCCTCCCAGAGATATCAATTAGGTGGTGCCTGGTGTAGTGGCTTCGGGAGGTGTGTCCGTGAGACGGAGAAGGCGGAGGTATCTTGGACAAGTCAGCTCATTCATCTCCGTCAACAGCAAGGACAGCAGGGGTTTCCAGACAGTGTGGAAGGTGGCCATGGAGCTAGTAAGGGCGGCTTGTATCCGTTCCATGCCTACCGTGTACCAGAGACGGTGAAGCCAGCCTGTGTGTGTGGGTTTGGTTGGTTTCCCCAGAGTGAGAGAATGTGCTGTACCGCCGCCCCCATCGCTAAACCCATCTGCCTCCCCGGACTGATTTTAAGGGGAACGTTAGTGGATTGGGTAACCATAGCAGTGTATAGGCAGGGAATCGGGGGATCTCCGTATCAAAGTGTCTGTCGATCTCTTCTAGTACAGTATGCCAGTAGTCCGTTAGCTCCCTACAATCCCAGAGGAGATGTGTGAGGGTACCCTCAGCATCGCAGCCACGCCAGCATGTGGGACTTCGATCAGGGTTTCCCCGATGCAGTCTTGCCGGCGTCAGGTACCAATACGTAGTGATCTTGACTGCTGCCTCTCTACTAGCCGTATTACGGGCTGTGTGATTGGCTCTATAATAAATGTCTGTCCATTCCTTCTCCGTCAGGTCTCTCCCCAGCTCCCTCGCCCACCTCCTCTGTCCAGCAGTAGGCACAAACGGGGTCCGGGGGCGGAGCATTTTATGGATCTCCGAGATCAATTGCTTGTCTGAAGATTTAGTCAGGAGCCACCGTTCGTACGGCGTGAGTTGTCTGCCCACCTCGAGTCGCACTTCCGGATGGAGTAGCCAATGTCGTAGTTGAAAATACTGGTATCGCTGGGGTGCCTCTATGTTGTAGGATTGCATTGCTGTCGACAGGGGAAGGAAGCCGTCCAGGTCAAATAAGTGCCCGGCCGACCTACATTCAGTGGCTCTCCACTGTGGGAAAGCTTTTGCCTCTGTCCCTGGTAGGAACTCCGGATTGTCGAAGAGGGGCGTGATAGGGGACGGGAAGGAGGTAAGTCCTCGTTTAACCGCGACCGAGTCCCACACTTTTAGCAAGGTATGTGTGATCGGGGACCCCTTCAAGTTAGGTGGCCGATCTGGGCGTTTCAGAAACGGAATCTTCCACAGGGACGTGTTTGCTAGGGCACGGTCTTGGAAAAGCCACCGCTTTTCAGACTCCGGCCTGCTCCATTCCACCAAGTATCGCATTTGAGCCGCCTTGAAATATTCCATGAGGTGAGGAATGCCGAGCCCACCTTCGTCGAGGGGTTTGTGGGATAGAGCCCTTGCCATGCGAGGGCGTGCTCCAGCCCATATAAATTGTTGTACTGCTCCCTGCAACTTGCGTATAATTCCCGCCCGGGGCCCCACTGGGATGGTCTGAAAAATGTAGAGGGCCTTGGGAAGGATGTTCATTTTTATCGCAGCTATCCTCCCCAGAAGAGACAGCGATTGTTTCTGCCATCGTCCAAGGGTCAGCTGCGTTTGGGACAGGAGCCTGGTGTAGTTCAGGTCAACTGTGCGCGTGACCGTACGGGCCAGGGTTATGCCCAGGTAGTTGAGCTGATCTTGAATTTGCAGTTCCCCATATGCGGGGTGATCCAGTGCCTGCATGTTAGTGTTGCGACCCAGGGGTAACATGATCGATTTTTCAACATTAACCTTAAACCCCGATACCCGGCCAAACTCCTCCAATTCTGTCAGAAAGGCCGGGACGGATCTCTCTGGAGATTCCAGGGACGCCAGAATATCGTCTTCATATAGGCTTATCGTATGCCATTCCCCTCCGAAGGGAATCCCAGCAATCTCCGCATTGTCCCGGATTTTTGCGCCAATGGTTCCACGTAGAGCGCGAAGAGTAGGGGTGAGAGGGGGCATCCCTGCCGTGTTCCTCTCTGGATGGCAAAGGCCCTAGACGTTGTGCCGTTCACCCTAATCGCGGCAGTAGGGTTGGCGTAACAGCTGGCTACCCAGCCTCGGAATCGCTCCCCGATCCCAAAATGTGCCAGAGTGGCACTAAGAAACCCCCAGCTAACGCGGTCGAACGCTTTTTCTGCGTCTACCGAAAGTAGCACTGCGTCCATCTGGGTACGATGTGCTTTGTCTATTAAGTGCATGACCCGCTTGGTATGATCACTGCTCTGGCGGTTGGCGACAAATCCGCACTGGTCCGGTTCAATGATACCTGGTATGTATGGGCCTAGACGTGCCGCTAGAATACCAGTGAATAGTTTTAGGTCTAGATTCAGTCGGTACGCGCTACATTGGGTCCTGTCTTTCCCTGGTTTGGGGATTACCACGACGTCTGCCGCTAGCATATCGGGAGGAATGGACCCAGGGCCGTGAAAGGAGTTAAAGAGTCTCATCAGTATCGGAGCTATTAAGGGGCACAGGGCTTTATAGAACCCCGCGGAAAATCCATCGGGGCCCGGTGATTTGAGAGGTTTCAACCGTGAAATTGCGCTAATCACCTCTTCGACCCTAATGGGTGCATCTAGTGTCCCTGCCCCTGTCTCGTCTAATTTCGCTGTGTGTATCCCGTGAAGGTAGGCTTCCCCTCCGATATCGTCGTGCGGGGGTCCTTTGTACAATGTGGCGTAGTACGCCCGGAAGGCCTCCGCTATCTCGTCGTCCCGGCTCACTGTATCCCCATTTGCCTTTCTGAGGGCCTTTACCCGTGCTTTCTCCACTCTGGCCCGTAATTTACTTGCTAGTAGTCTCCCTGCTTTGTCCCCCCCAGATAGTATGTATGTTTCAGGCGGATGGCCGCGTGTTCGGCCCTGTCTAAGTCTAGCGCCGCTAGTTGCGCCCTAACGGCACGCAGCTGCCTCCAGATACGGGGGCCCCTGTCCGACTATGTATCCGTTCCAGTTCTAACACCCTAGCTGTGAGATTATCTCTCGTGGCCCTGCGTTCCCTGGCCTCCGCTGCGGCGATAGCTATCAGTTCTCCCCGAACCGTAGCTTTGAGCGCTCCCCAAAGTGCCGTAAGAGGGGTTCCCGGGAGATCGTTCCGATCCAGATAGTCGGAGACGTATTGACGTAATTGCTGGGTCGTACCTGCCTTCTGCAGCAGGGATTCCCGAAAACGCCATCGTCCGGGCGGTCTGCGTTGTGAGGGGCGTTAAGGATCAAGTCCACTGCGTCATGGTCCGAGAGAGCCGCCGGGGAGATCGTCACGCCCTCTACCAGGGGCATCAGGTCTGCCGTCCCTATAAAATGGTCCAGTCTAGCGTAAGTGCGGTGGGCGTGGGAGTAGTACGAATATTGTGTGGTGTGTGGGTGGGTCTCCCTCCAAATGTCCACTAGTCCCCTCTCTTTTAACCACTGTTTACCTGAGGTTGACAGTGCTCCCGTCTGACCATATCGTTGTACCGATCTGTCCAACTCCCTATCCATGACTAGGTTCAGGTCCCCTCCCACCAAGAGCCTTCTGTCCCTAGTGGTCAATACCTCTGCGAGCGCTGTGTGGAGGAACTGTTCTTGCCCCGTGTTAGGCGCATAGATGGACCCGACCACCAGGGGGACACCTCCCACCTGTATTGTATATGCCAGCAAGCGTCCCTTGATTTCCGCTATTCTGTCACCCACTGTGCCCTGAAAGCTGCGTGCCACTAAAATAGCTACTCCTGCCTTCTTAGTCTGTGTGGAGGAGTAAAATTGTTGGGGAAAGGCACGAGATTTCATGCGGTGCCAGTCTTTGGGGAGGAGGTGCGTCTCTTGTAGGAGACAAATGGAGGCCCCGGAGTTTTCCAGATAGGACAGTACCGCTCTCCTCTTAATGGAGTTATTCAACCCCTTGACATTCAAGGTGAGGATGCGAACCTTCGAGCCCATCCTCTAGGGGGATCTACGGAAGGCTGTGTCTGCGTGTGCTTATGGTATGCGGGCGCCTCGGACCTGCCCTGAAATAAATAGCACATCGGTTCCCTGTCGCCCACCCCCTCCCTAACCCCCTTTCCCAGTCCCATCCCAAACTCCCCCAACTCCCCCTTCCCCGGATCCCCCCACCCACCCTCCCAACCCCCAACTGGTTCGTCCCCAACCTGTACCATTGTCCGATGCCCATCATCCGTCGTGGTGGGCAGTGGAATCCAATAAATCCCGGGGATCTCCGTGGCCTGACGAGCTCCGGCTCCCCGCTCCCGAACTCCCGGCAAATCTATTTCAGTATTAGTACTAGTACGTCCCCCGTGCGTTGAGAGGCAAACCAGGGATTCAGCTATGTTCGGGCGACGCCGTGTCTTTTGATACTGCTGCCAGTGCTGCTTGGCGTTCTTGAGTCATGGTGAGGGGGTCCGGTCTCTGCGTGAAAGGAACTGTCCCCTTGCGCCGCACCCTCTGCCATCCTGATTCAGGTGTTTTCGTAGGCCTGGAAGGCGAGGCCGCCGGAGTCTCCCCCCAGACCGAGCAGCTCCGAGGTTTCTTGGATGGAGCGCATTTGCTGGAGTTTGCCATTCCATTGAAATATCAAGCGAAAGGGATGACCCCATGAATAGGCCACCCCCTTCTCCCGCAGGTGTGTCGTTATATCTTTAAAAGCTCTTCTCCTCTGCAGCGTTATCGCGGCGAGATCCTGGTAGAGCGCTACCGTGTGGCCTCGGAAGATGATAGGTTGTTTGCGCCTAGCCTCTCTCTGGATACGCTCCTTCAGTGTGTACTCTGGGAGGAAGGCCAGCATGTCAGCCGGTGGGGCCGGCGCTCGTCTCGGGGGCCCACCCGGTGTGCGCGGTCTATTCGGATCTCAAACTCCGGGCCCTCACCCAGAATGTCGCGAAACAGATCCTGGAGGTACCCGGTAATGTCTGCCCCCTCCGCCTGCAATGGAACTCCCCTGACCCATATGTTGTTACGTCTGGACCGGTTTTCCAGGTCCTCCGTGTGGGTCTGGAGGTCCAACTGTTGGTCCCGGAGACGTAGAATCTCCTGCTGGAGTTGTTCAATTTCCTCCCCTTGGGCAGTTTCGCGTTCCTCCACCGCAGCCACTCTCTCTCCGAGCCCGTCCACATCCCGGCGCACCTCTCGGATCTCTCCGGTGACCTCTTGCTTCAGGGTCTGGAAGTCTTCCCTGAGGGTGTTGAAGAGGGATTCCAGGAAGGACCTCGTGATGGGCTCCTCCCCTCTTCTGAGTGGTCCTGTGACTTGGGGGTGTCGAAGCCCTACCGCTTCTGTCGCCGAGCAGGGCTCCCTTTACCATCATCTCCTTGATTGAGCGCTCCCCCTTCTTCCGCTGGGTCGTCATCCTGGACCCCTGGTGGCCACTCTCCCTCGAGCTTTCGCCCTGGTCACTCAGTGGCAGGCTGCCTCACGGCCTACCACCATCCGGTAGTTTAGTAGTGCTGCTAACACGTGGCAGGGCCTCCCAGGAGGGAGCCCGGGGCCCCCGAATCCTTCGCTGTGCTGGCCCAGTATGTGTCGCAAATGTCCGTCCCTCCTTCTCAGGCCCTTATGTCACCTGCCCCCTGGGCGCTCAGAGCCGGCGATCACCCCTGGCAGCTACAAACAGCCAACTCTTTGCCTCGTCCTCCCCGGTGTAGCTGCCACTCCCTTCTTCCACCATGGGCCCGTCGTGCCACCACCTTTCTATTCGTGCCCCTTTACTCACGACAGGTGCCCCGATCCGGGGGAGAGACCTCAAGCCTGCGCTCCGACTACACCCAGCTCGGGTCTGCGACGCTCGGCCACTGCGTCGTCGTCCCGGTCTGGTGCCTCGCCTTCGTTGGGGGCCGTCCCTTGTCTTGATGGGGCCAACCTTCGTGGGCCCACAATTAGGCTACCGGCCTCTGGCCCGAATCTGTGTGCCCCCTCCCGGGCACTCTCCTACCCGGCGGGCCAGTCTATGAGGCCCGTTGCAGCCTTCCGATTTCCGCAGCAACGTCTTTGCGGGGCCGCCTTTCCAGCCTCCAGCGATCACGGGAGGCCTCTCCACAGGCCGCAGATCCCCGGGCCTCGATTACGGCGTTTCCCCCACCGCGGTGTCTCCGCCGGGTATCGCTGCGTCGCCGCTCGCTGCTGGACTCGGGTCCCCCTTCGGGGAGACTCGGCGAGCGCCGTCCCTCTCTCCGCTGGATCTGGTGGGCTGGCGGAGCACCCGCCAGCGGGTCTGCACCCCCGCTCCGGCGTATGCAAGGCGGTCAGGCCCCGGGCGCCATCTTTCTTTTCGCGCCGATCTGTGGTGCTGGGCCCCCACGGGAGCTCTCTCGTCCCCGCTCCGGCCTCCCGGCACCGCTCGCCGCTGGTGGAGCCCTGCCCCTCCGGCAGATCGACGTCTGCTCTCTTATGGGGGGTATATAGCTGGAAATTCACCGGGGCACTGACCCGGGAGCGGGGAGCCCCGGAGACACACGTCCGCTCAGCTC